>VBRH01002537.1:4680-15323 GCA_014578085.1 Cardamine resedifolia
GTAGGGACAGTAACAAGTCTTTAGAGCCTCCCAAAAATAACAAACCGGCCGTCGGACGAGGGTGGGGCCCACAGGCCGAGAGAGGGTGATGGGGCCCACGGACGGTGGTGGTTGGGGCGTTACAAACACGGGAAGACTGAAGATTGCTGAAGAAGTGTTAGACGTGTGGAGGAATTATCTTCAAGTGCAAGACCCATTGGAGAAACAAACAAGAATTTTTCGCATTCGCCAATCTGTTGAGAGCTTGATGGAAATACACAAGGACAAAAAATGTTGTTGCGTCTAGAAGAGCCAACGACGTACACAAAGGATATTGACAAAGGGAAATGTATAGTATTCCAGTTTGGGGAAATAGAAACAAACTCAAAGAATGGCCAAGGGTATGCATGACCACGGTTACGGTTATTAAGGTTACGGTTGTAATTTTTTTTAGCCTTAACCTTAACCATTTCATATACAGTTAAAACGGTTACAGTTAAACCGGTTACGGTTAAAATGGTTACGGTTATATACGGTTACGGTTATTACAGTTAAATACGATTCGATTATTTGATGACTAAAATAAAAATTAATATCAGTAGTGTTTTCGGTTTAGACTAAAATTTATGGTTATAATTAAATATATATTCATTTTTTATAATTTAAAAATGGTTACGGTTATAATTTTAAGGTTACAACTATGCGGTTAGCCAACAGTTTTATACGGTTACAGTTAATTTATGGTTACGGTTAATAATTTATGGTAAACCATAACTAATAAATTTTTACGGTTAACGGTTATGGTTATTAACCTTTTTATATGGTTACGGTCCAGTTACGGTTGAAAACGATCCAGTTATGGTCCAAAATACGGTTTCGGTTACGGTGTACAAGAAGAAGCGTAATGAGTTGACAGAGGATTGTATGGTGGTAAAAAGAAAAGTTGTTGATGAAGCTGAAGTTCCATCAAAACTCGCTAAGCCAGATGCGTTATAGGTGGTTCCGTATGAGGAACCGCCGACGCAATCATGAGCATTTTAAGCTAGAATTATCAAGGAATGGGGAGCATTTTGAAAATTCAAATATTGAGGAAAATGCGCCGTGCTCATTTTCCAGATTTTTTGTTCCTCCTAGAGACTAAAAACTCCAGTGATCAGTTGTTGAATTTATAGCAGGGGTTGGGTTATGATCATGCTCACACTGTTGATCCCGAAGGGTTGAGTGGAGCCTTAGCACTGTTATAAAAATCTTCATATACAGTTGTAGTGCTTCCATCAGATAAGAGAATTATTGATGTGAAAGTTATGCTTGGATCTTTAGAATTTTTTATTTCGTTTGTATATGGAGATCATGTTCGTCATCTACGACAAGCAGTCTGGGATGAACTAATTAGCATTGTTACAATTAGAGATGAACCGTGGATGGTTTTGGGTGACTTAAATGAGTTAATGGATAACTCGGAGAAGCTTGATGGACCGTTACGTGAGGAAGCTACTTTTTTCTGTTTCGTAACATGATTAGTGATTGTAGATTGAAGTTAATTCCAAGCACAAGTTGCAGATTCTCATGGGGAGGTGAACAAAGTAATGCATGCGTACAATGTTGCTTAGATAGAGCATTTGGTAATGCTGAATGGTTTCAATTATTCCCTCGAGTAAACTGCGAATTTTTGGAAAGAGTGGGATCTGACCATCGTTCTTTACTTGTGAGGTTTACTAATGAGAATTTATCGTGGACTGGGAAATTTATGTTTGATAAGAGATGGAAAACTAAGCCAGAAACCTTAGAGATAATAAGGGACGGATGGTTGTTGGAGGGTAGTGATGGCTTACGTGGTATTTTGGATCGTATTGCTAATGTTCACAGAGCCCTATCTAAGTGGAAGAAGAGTGTTGGCTCCAACTCAAAAACGAAAATAAGTCAGGTAAGGTCCGCCTGAAAGAAGAAGGACGGAAACAATTCCCAGATTTATATCTGTTGAAAACTCTGAAATGGGAACTGGAGGATGCTTATCGGGAAGAGGAAAAATACTGGAAGCAAAAGAGTAAGGAGAGTTGGCTGAAACTTGGTGGCCAAAATACTAAGTTTTTTCATAGTAGTGTTCAAAGAAGGAGAGCTCAGAATAAAATATTTTCATTGATTGATGATGATGGCATTGAATATTTCGAAGAAGGGACAAAAGGTGATATCACAGCCCGGTATTTCCAGAAATTATTTGCATCATCATCACTAGCAGAACCGAGTGAGCTTTTGGAGGGTTTTACGCCAAAAGTCACTGCGATAATGAGCAGGGACTTAGTCAAGGTTGTATCTTCGGAGGAAATTAAGCGAGCAGCTTTTAGTATCAGATGGACATCTGCTCCAGGAGCTGATGACATGAATGGAATCTTTTTCCAAACTTACTGGTCTGTGGTGGGAGAACAAGTCACTAAGGATGTGAAACAATTTTTGAGACTAATGAATTGCCTCATGAATGGAACTTCACTCAGTTGGTGGTATTGCCTAAAACTCAGAATCCATGTAAGATGTCTAAATTGAGGCCTACCAGTTTATGCTCTGTTTTATACAAGATTGTTTCCAAGGTTTTATGCGCCAGACTTAGGAAATTTCTACCAGATATTGTATCATAGGCGCAAGGAGCATTTGTGTCAGGAAGACTGATTTCAGATAATATTTTTACTGCACATGAGATGGTACATGCCTTGAGAATTGTAATGAAGAGTACATGGCGATAAAGATGGATATGTCAAAGGCCTACAATAGAGTTGAATGGGATTTTGGGAGGCGATTTTTAATAAGCTCGGTTTTGATAAGCAATGGACAAAGTGGGTAATGGTTTGTATCAGAACGGTCTCATTTTCATGCTCTTGAATGGTAACTCGTATGGTTTCATCACACTGACAAGGGGAATACGGCAAGGGGATCCTATATCTCCCTTTATTTTTATACTTTTCGCTGAAGCTTTAGTGCATGTGATGAACAAAGAGGAGAAAAAAAAGAGATTAACTGGGTTGCGATTTACTAAGAAGTGTCCATCGGTGCAACATTTGTTATTCGTGGATGATAGCTTGTTTCTATGAAAATCGACTTTTGTAGAAGCTCTGGAGATTAAGAGATGCTTGAAGTTATATGGTAACGCATCGGGTCAAGAAATTAATTTTCAAAAATCTTCTATAACTTTCGGAGAGAAGTTAGAACCGAATATGCGACATCATATCGGAGAATTTATGGGGATTCCGAAACAGGCGGTGTTGGGATGTATCTAGGACTCCCAGAATGTTTTAGTGGATCAAAGAGAGAGATTTTAGCATACATTACAGATAAGCTTAAAGCAAGACTGAGTGGCTGGTATGCTAAAACGTTATCATTGGGAGGTAAAGAGATTTTATTAAAATCAGTGACTATGACATTACCTATTCATCTATGTCCTGCTTCCGATTAACAAAGATCAATGTAGTCAGATCACGAGTGCGATGTCTAATTTTTGGTGGAACTCGTGTGAGGAAAAAAATAAGATGCATTGGCTCTCTTGGGAGAAGATTTGTACGAAGAAGGAAAATGGTGGCATGGGATTTAGAGAGTTAGGCAATTTTAATCAAGCGCTTTTAGCAAAACAAGCTTGGAGATTGTTATCAGAACTCTCATCGTTGATTTCTTGGATTTATAAGAGCATATACTTTGCCAAGAAGAATTTTCTGGAAGCTGGTGCTGTTATAGACCCTCTTACGCGTGGCATAGTATTCTTCATGGGAGATAATTGCTGGAAATAGGATTGATGAAAGCCATCATGAATGGTAAAGATACGGATGTGTGGTGTGACAAATGGGTGTTCGATGAGGATCATCAGAGACCTAGTAATCTGCAACGCTCAATGGATGTTAATTTGAAGGTTGCAGAGTTGATACTAGAGGATGGCTCATGGGATTTGAATAAGCTCCAGGTGTTGTTTACACCATGTGATATCTCGCGAATTTGCTCTTATCCGCCAAACGTGGAATGTCGAGATAGTTTTATTTGGGCATAAGCACAAAATGGATGTTATTCAGTGAAGAGCGGGAACTGGCTAATTTCTAAACCAAAAGCGGGAGAAAGTACAATATTATAAGGGGAACAAGAGGTTGTGAACCTTAAAGCTAAAGTTTGGAATGTCAAAACCATACCAAAGATTCCGGCTGTTTTTGTGGCGAGCCTTATCTGGAGCATTGGCGGTTGCAGAGTGTTTGAATGGACATTGTATTCAAATGACTATGATCTGTAAGGTGTGTAACCAAAGCCCTGAAACAGTTTGTCATGTCTTATTTTATTGTGTGCCTACAAGTGCTGCCTAGATATTGGTAATTTTCCTTTGCCCTCAGCCGGCTTTTCGTCAAATCTTTTTGAGAATTTCCGTCACATATTTACATTGATGGAGGACTCAAAAATTGATGAGAAGCTATGGATAGATATACCTTGGATTTTATGGGGCTTATGGAAACATAGGAATGAGTTGCTGTTTGAAGGGAAATAAGGAGATATCAATGTGTTACTGTCTTTAGCTTTAGGGGATTCGGAGCTATGGAGACATCAACAAGATGTGGTGGTGTTGGAAAGAAAATCATCATTGTCTAGCTCTCGAGGCTCTTGTTGTCGGTGGTCTAGACCTGTTATGGGAACGGTAAAATATAATTTATTTTCCTCCTGGGTTAACTCATCATCAATGTGTGGGGGAGGTTGGATAGTAAGAGATAATCTTGGAGAGGTTAAGTATCACACTAGAGAGGCCTTATCTCCATTATCTTCTAAACTTGCGGCTGAACTTCGATGTATTGTTTGGGTGTTAAGAAGTCTGCGAGATTTACATCTGGTTTCGTGTGAGATTTGGACAGAATCATTGGCGGCGGTGGAGGCGATAAAAAATGATAGTAAGTGGCCGCGGTTTCGGGTATATTTGGATCAGATTCATCACCTCTCTGAGGTCCAGAGTTTCAGGTTTTTGTGTCTTCGTCACAAACAAATTCAGTGGCCAGGGATATAGCGAGAAATGTTACTCGCGATGGACGGTTCCGATCTTACTTCTCAATTGGGGTTTGACATGGCTTCAGTTTCGTATTCAAGAAAAAAGTCGGGGGTCCTGCTTTTTGTTTTTTCCTGGTTTGCATTATTTGTTTGGTTTCATTATTCTATTTCATTTCTTATGATAAAATAAAAAAAAAGATTTCAGATAAGTTTGAAGTTTATTAACCTCTAGACATAATATTACAAATCTAATTATATATGGCCCAATTACAGGGTCCAAGCCACATCTAACTAAAGAAAACTAGAGCCTTGCCCAATATAGAACTAAAAGAGGTTTTAAAGGAAAATCATATAAAATAAAAATATTGATATTGATATTTTTGTTTTCTAAACATTAATATTAATTAGTTGAAAGAATGGACAAAAGCGTCATCAGTGATGTGATGAGATTGTTCTTATCGCGATTAACAGAATGGATGGGAAGCCCACAAGTGAAATGTTTCTGGTCAAATTGAAGCTTAAAGATATTAAAGTTTCTGAAACAGAAAGATTTCTTTATTTTGTAATAAGAAAAAATATCATCTTTAGTTGCCTATTGTTCTACGGATCTTTGTAATAGAAACTAAATATAGTATCAAACCAAATTTAAATATATTAATATTTTTTTGGAACGATACTATGGTTGGTTCAGGTCTACATCAGATTGTAGATATATATACTTTATTTTGATATTATTATACAACTTTATTTCTTTCATATGTGTATATTTCATTCGGATAATTGGATCAAAATAGTTTTAGAAGAGAATCATTTTATTCCAAAAACAGTGAACAATTATTGGTGAATAAAACTATAATAATATTTTTTATTGATCTGATACAAACTAGTATAAGAGCTTGGCAGCTTAAAACATTTTATATTCTTTTTTTTTTTTTAATAAACCGCGGGAGTTACGGACATTTTATCCATAATCTCTTAGATACCCGGAGTTCTCTCTTAAAAACTCTACTTTCTTCTTTTCTCTTTCATATTAAAACATCTTTATGTTTCAATAAATTTGATCATTTCTGAGCTAAAAATGGATTACGAGGTATCAAGAATTGGGGAAATAGAAGGAGAAGTAGAAGAATTGGAGCAGATTGATCTGCCACCTGGCTTCAGATTTCATCCAACAGATGAAGAACTCATAATTCACTATCTAAGACCAAAGGTCCTAAACACTTTCTTCTCTGCTATAGCCATTGGTGAAGTCGATCTCAACAAGGTGGAGCCTTGGGACTTGCCTTGTAAGTTATATCTTTTTCTTTTCTTGGTATCTAAAAATCTCTGTTTAAAAAAAAAAAAAACTTCTAATCACTCTTGTTTTCGGTGGAGTAGGGAAGGCTAAGATTGGAGAAAAAGAGTGGTACTTCTTTTGTGTAAGAGACCGGAAATACCCGACCGGTTTAAGGACAAACCGGGCTACTAAAGCCGGTTATTGGAAAGCTACAGGCAAAGATAAAGAGATATTCAAAGGGAAAGCTCTTGTGGGTATGAAGAAAACTTTGGTTTTCTATAAAGGAAGAGCTCCTAGAGGAGTTAAAACCAATTGGGTCATGCATGAATATCGCCTAGAAGGCAACTATGCCATCGATAATCTCCCGAAAACTGCTAAGGTACTATATATTAATGTTCTATATATATATTAATGTTCTAAAATGTTCTAAAATACGCTAAACATAAACGTCAAATACATAGTTATTTTTTTCCCTATATAAATTCAGTATATCGCATAAAAACAGTATGGTTTCTCACTTTATCGGATATATACACAGCCATATATACGGTCGTACATACTATATTTTAGAAATTAAAATATATAAATATATTTCATAGTTATGTGAAGTTGGATTTGATTTCTGAATTGTTTGTGAATGCAGAACGAATGGGTTATTAGTCGTGTTTTTCAGAAACGGGCAGATGCTAAGAAGGTGCATATCTCCAATTTAATGATGCTCGGTTCAGGGGTTAACAAATTTAAACCGGTCGGTTTACCTCCGCTAATGGATTTTTCTCCTTACCTCAAGAACAGAGGAGGAGATTCTTTCACCGGAACAGAAGCTGGTGGTTTGTTGTCTCACATGACCTACTACTCCGACTACACAACCGAGGACCAGACTCTCGTGGCCGAGTCTAAAGACGATATTAACCTTACCATGTTTGGTTCTTCATCGATACACTTGATACCAAACATCGGTTCTCTACTAGACTATGATCCTCTGTTTCTTCAAGACAATTCTTCGATAATGAAGATGTTGCTTGACAGCGAAGAAACCCTATTTAAGAAGAATCTTCAGAGTTCCGGTACATCGGAGAGCGAATTAACAGCGAGTTCTTGGTATGGTCACGATCCTTCTGGTTTGGCCGGTCTAGTGAATATGGATTTGAGTTTAGAATTTGTGAATTTGTGAATTGGAACATTAAAAATTGGGGTAATGGGTGTTTTAGGGGTTTACAGTAGTTGTGTTTAAGTGTTTGCTCTAGCTAGATTCTAGACTCCAAGATACAAAGATGATATACTGAAAGATTCTTGTAACATTTTTATCAAAAGAAAAAAAATATTCTTGTAACAATTTGTAAAAAGGACCATTTTAGTCGAAATCGATTTTCTTACAATTTGCAATCGATCAGTTTAATATTAATTACTTTCAGTAAAAATTAATTTAATCTCAAGATATCTTTAGTTTTAAATGAGTAAGTTTCCATATCTTCAGTTTTTTTATTTTGACTAATGTTGATCGGCAAAATCGGACACATAGTTCAATATTTACTATACGGAATAACATGATTTGCTGGAATTAAACTCTAATAGAAAAGGCCGATAAAATGGATCAATAACCACTTGGCTAAAAACAAATATATTAAAATTTCTGATTTCAAATTTTTTTAAATGAAAAATACAATCAGTAGATGACCATTTCAAATAAGTTATTATATCAGTGTATTTTTTTCATTCTTTAGTTTGGATTGAATCAATTCATATTATCCAAATTAGAGACTAAAACCAAACAATGATCCATATGCAACAAAATTATAGTTTTAAAGATTAGATTAGTTAAAAACCAAAAATTTGTTCAACGTTTCTCTCAATCAGCTAAGTTTAGATCATTTAATATTATGGAAATGGCCAGCATTCAGGGGAAGCTGCTTGCATCCCTCCATATGTCAATTAGGTCCATTTTTGCGGAACACCAATTAGGTGACCAATCAGGTAACTAAGGTTAGGGGTGAGGAGTTCAAATATTCCTACATGCATATTTTTTTTTTTTTTTAATAATGGGACTTTAAATTATATTTTTGCTTGCGATCCACATATTTTCGAGCCGGCCCTGATTATGAAAATTATATATCTATCAAGTACGAAATACTTCTCACTTTATTAGGTCAAACTTACAATGTTTTGGTCATCCTTCAAAGAACATAACTTGTTGGAACAATAAGCTTCTTGCTGGAATAAACTCGAGATTAGTCGATTCATGCGGCTCATGGAGTTGAGATAAATGTCAAAAATATATTTGGAGATATTCTTGTTGAAACAACGAGTTATTGAAGATATTTTTGGAGAAGATTGGAGAAGATATTCTTGAAATTATATTTCTTTTATTTAAAGAGAATAATTTCTTTTTCATTGATTAAATCTACAGAGGAATATCTCATAAGTACATACAAGGGAGGTGAGTGATGCTAGGGTTAGCCGAACAAATAGATAGAAACTCGATTCATTTGTTTTGGTGAGTTGTAGGCAAGTCTAGTTATATGTTGGAACACAAGTCTGATTGTTACACGACTGTGTGTAACTATATTTTTTTTGGTGACGAAGTAAGGGGTGTCTTAGTATCGTGTAATACTAATTAGAGAAATTCTTGTTATAAGATTGTCTAAGTGAATCTAGTTGGTGGTTTGAGGACATATACACTTTGTTAAACCTCGTTAATTCTCGTGTGCATCATCCTTCTCTTCTTTTACAAGTGGTATCAGGGCGGACATCTGTAGAGAGTCTGACTCAATAAAAAGATGAGGATCCTGAGGAAAGAGATGAATGATATATTTCGAGAATGGCTTGGAGTTAAGAGTCTTACGCTAGACAGAGAAAATTATGGATACTGGAATGTGAATATAAAGGCAATAATACAAGGTATTGATAAGGATGATTGGACAATAGTGGAAGATAGTTATGAAGTTCCTTGTACTTGGTGATGTACTTACGGAGAGGCTCCTGCGGACCCTGTGAAAGGTTCCACATATTGCTATCCGATTTCCCCTTCTCCATTAGCACGGAGTAATGCATGAGGAAGGCGGAAGATAGCTGGTTGAAGCTTCCGATCGTTTCCAACTCGAGCTTGGTGAACCAGAGAAGGGCGGGGCTGGATATATTTTTTGAGAAGAGTTTGCAATATACGGACTCTTTGGATCGCCCTTTCCATCATACGTTTGCATGTTAACTTTGCGGGAGTCCCTTATTCGAAAGTTCATGATTCGCAAAGTGAACGGGGACCGTCTTGGTTCCTCGACTACTCTTTCAATTTTGGGTGTCGAACTAGTCGCCTGATGGAATTTTGATCTCATCTCTTTCAGCTCGTGGCGGATTTTAGCGAAATCGGAGGTGAGGCCTCGATTCCTTTCGTCTGTGAGCTTGTTCGGATCATCAGTACGGTGGTCATCGGCATCCTTGTTCTGGTTTCCTGCCGGGGGTATTGTGGTGTCTTCGGGGGTCTGGGAGTCATGAGCTCCAGGCGATGCAAAAAGTGCTCGTGGGCGAGTGCTTCTCGAGGTGGTTCATGTTGCCAACGAATCCAAACGAGCCAAAATGGTTGAATGATTTTCAGTTAGAGTTACTTGGGAAGCCCATATTGTGTCCAGACTTTGCTCCAGGTTGCTGAATTTGATTGTCAGGGCCGTTGTGCTATCCGTGAGGTTTTTGAGGGTCTCAGCGATGTCGGTCTGGTCAGCCATGTTTGCGGACCTCGGTTCTTCGAGAGATTTATTATATAAACCCCCTCCTTCTAGTGCCAAAATGTGGATACATGATCCAACACTTAGAATATATCTTATATCTCTAAGAAGATTGATGCGAGCATGACCTGCAAGAAAACTAATAATGAAGCAACATGAAGATGAAGACTTGCAAGAAGCTCATAAGGAGCAACATGAAGATGAAGACTTGCAAATTCACCATGGCCCTATTACTCGGTCCACACAAGCCAAGCTCAAGACATCTTTACAACACCTTCTCAACACCATCCAGGGTAGTTTAGTGTGTGCTAATTCAACTACCCTAGTTGTGATCCAAGCCACCTAAACATTTATCAAGAGAGGTGATAAGACGTATACTCTTTTTCCCTTGTTTGGTTTTATCCCATTGGGTTTTCCAAACAAGGTTTTTAATGAGGTAAGCCTTATCACTTTTTCAAAGCCTCTTGATAAAGCCAGGCCCATTCTATCTTTTATTTTTCTATTTTGTTAAGTTCAAAACTGATGTTTAATTCTGCATGGTCTTCGTGTGGAGTTCAAGAGGCATGTCTCGTAACTTCACACTCTTTATTGTTTTCTTCTCTTTCTCTTCTCTTCATATTCGGATCTGATCTCATTGTATCATTATCAAACCTTTTCATATTCTAAAGAAACTCTCT
>VBRH01002541.1:4785-15201 GCA_014578085.1 Cardamine resedifolia
TCATGCTGTGAAAGCGTGTTTACTATTCATGCTGTGAAAGTGGGTACTATTCATGCTGTAAAAGCGTGTTTACTATTCATGCTGTTTGTTTAGCTTTTCTTGGAGTAGAATTGCTAGCCGTTGGTTTAGCTTTTCATGAGTTTGAATTGCTAATTGTCGTTGGAAATTTTAATTGGTGTTAATTAATTCTCGTGTTGTCTTGGTTATTTGGAATTGTTTGGTGCTTTCTGATAGCCTGTTGTTGGGAGGATCAATCTCACTCAGCATTTGGTTAGCCAAATGTTGATGCATTACTTTTGTCGATGCAGGTAAAGATAAGGCGTGATCGTGGAATCGAGGCAATGAAGAGGGGGTGATTAGGACTCGGGGTTTATTTTGCAGTTTTTGGAGTAAAATTGTATTGTTGTTGTTGTTGTTGTTGTCGTTGTAGAATATTATATTTATAATTATGGAAGTAAAAAAGAAATTAAAAAAAAAAACGGTTGTTTCATAGCCGATCTTTTTGTTCATCATCTGCTCTAAATTCTTCGTGAGAGCTTCGATTAACAACTTGTTGTTGTGATGCCTTGATTCGCTTTGATCGGACACCATTTTCCTGCAAAAACAAACAACAACAACACCAGTAAATAGTTCTAAGGAATAAAATCGCACTCAGAAACTCAAAACACGAAAATGACTTCTCATATACCGAAGAACCCTAATCGCGACAGTCTGAAGAAGTCAATCTCGAAAAATTATCAAAACAATTCCTAAAATTCCAGATTCAAGTTTAACAAATACTATACTCGTCCTAAGTTTAGATGCAAGTGATTTCGAAATTTTACGACAACCCAATATTTTACAAAAATTGAAACAAGTTTGGATAGAAACGACTTAACTTCTCGATGTGCTCTGATACCACTTGATACGATTCCCTTAATGAATCACAACCCAAAATCATCACCGAGAGGTTAAGGGGATGATAGATTGGTTTTAGACCGGATTAACGAGCACCTAGAGATTTAATGGATCGAATGTCGCCACAAGAGGATGCGGAAAGTCACTTGATAAGACTAAGAGTTTCGGATTCGAATCACACGAAAACGAGAGGCAATGATCTATAATTTTGAAAGAGATTTTTGATAAAAATATAGATAAGAAACATACAAACTGATCGGATGAGTTATATGGATGAAGAAGGCGAAGAGAGGAAGAAGAGAGGAAGGAGAAAGCGTCGAGTTACAAGACATGTCTCATAAACTCGCGCAAGACTTCACTAAAAACTAAACAACAAAATTCAAATTCAAATCAGATAGAAAATAGATGGGCCACGAAATATTTGAAGAAGCTCGGGCCTTGGAGTTGGATCGGGTTCAGAAAATGGCAAGATGAACATGAAACCCAATGCACCTCGTTAAAAACCTTTCCCGGAAAACCACTTGGACAAAACCGAGGAGAAGGGAAAAAGAGTATGCATGAACTTCATGGCCATTTGCTAAGTATCTTGGACGTGTATCTCGACTAACGAAGTCTTGATACCGTCTTCTAAACTCAAGTGATCCGAGAGAGTCGCCACTTGATGTAGTGACAATCTAAGAGATGGTTGAAAGTTCCTAGTCCGAAGCCGGGTCTTCTCTTCTTTGAGTACTCCAAATGCTTCATTTGCTCCTTTCTTGTTTGTTGCGTAGACAATGTGTCCAATTCTATGTTCTTCATCTTTAGAGGCTCCTAGGGTCGTATCAATCACCTACATTGATAGCTAGCTCATCAATCCACCCAACTGGGTCAGTACTCGATCAGTTCACCGAGTTGGTTGAGTTACCAGTCAGCTCAGCTAGCTACTACTTCCAGCTAGCTAGCTAATACCCAGCTCGTTCAGCCAGCTCAGCTTACATAGCTCACGAGCTCGAGCATTTTTTCTCCATTTTCATTCCCTTACCCAATCCGTTTATCCATTCTTTGCCCCCGGGAAGGCCCAAGCCGTGAACAGGCTATAACACAGGTGAAGCCCGCCGAGTTAAAAGACAAAGCAGGCTGAATATTGATGCTAGGGGCCCAAGCCCATTTAACGTGAGCCTGACACGATAGCTCGGAAAGCATACATGAGGATGTCGAGTCAAAGATGGATAGAGAGAATTGGAGGAAATCTCGGAGAGGTTACACCGAATTCCGACAGCGCGATACACGAAAGAGGTTGAATTGAATACTATTTAAGGATAGCTAAAGGGAGGAGAAAGACACAAAGAATTTACCCTAGAATCCTAACTACGAACTCTTACCGAGAGCTTGCCTCATGTACTTCATTCTTCACTCTTTTATAACTCTGATTCAATCAATAAAATCCACTTTGATTACTTCAACTAGTAAAGCTCTTTAGCTTCATACGAGAGTCTAGCCCTTTAATCTTTTCAAACGATACCAAATCTCGGGTTGCGAGTTTTAGGTCTCACAAGTATCTTTGCGATTTTACAAGTGTTCTTCTCTCCTCTTCATCATGGTGAATGTAATGCTTTGGAAGCCAATCACTTGTTGCTACACAAACCTCGTGCCTCCTCTTCCTCTGCTCTAACTCTTTTCGATTAAAATTCTCCCTTTGACGGGGATATTCCACATCATGGTTCTGCTCCAATCAATCTCATACTCGACCTTAGTCTCTCTTTTCTGAAAATTTGCCAAATCGATGATGCTTTCGATGATTGTCAGAGTGTGGACTTTTGTTACGCCCTTCCCTTCCTGATGACTATTTTCTCAAGGCTTTTTTTAGCCTATAATCTATCATTTTCACCTCTGTCACTTACATTCGTGTCCCAGTTACCTTAAATGTGAACCTTTTTGTGGAAAGACAAAGACATATTTAAGATATAGACCTTCGTTGTTGCTTCTCTCCTCCATTTACTCATCTTCTTTCTCTTATGTTTTGCATTTTCGCTCTATTTCACCATATTAACAACAATAAAACTCGAAGTTTGAAGAAATGAAACATGGAGATTATATAGATTAATGATTGTGTTCTAGTCAAAAAATTCAGGCCAATTTAAAAAGATTTCTAAAGCAAGATTGATTTTTGCTCAAATGAGATTAATGCGATAGAAATTGAACCTTGAAATTGAAATAGTTCATTGAGCTTTATTTAGATGCAATAAATATAAAAGAAGGAAAAGCTAATTTGAGACCACCAAGATCAAATAAATTTAGATATATTCATAAAAGGAAAAAGAGGAGAGTTGCACAATGTGGCAACCCTCAAAGTTACTTCATTGTTCTTACAAAATGCATATTTATACAAGGATCTAAGCTTACAAGGAAAAGCTAATTTGAGACCACCAAGATCAAATAAATTTCGATAGATTCATGAAAGGAAAAAGAGGAGAGTTGCACAATGTGGCAACTCTCAAAATTACTTCATTGTTCTTACAAAATGAATATTTATACTAAGGATCTAAGCTTACTAGGATACCCTAAACTATTTCCCATTAGTGGAGCAGATCAAGAAGAGAAACAGGTCATGTACATCGCATTTTCTCTCTTTTGCTAGTAGATTAAACTTCATTAGTTCAGTCTTATATATGGAACATTTGTAATTTTTGGTTGGTTGCGTTTAGACTTCCACGAGACTGCATCAGAGAAATTGAAAAAATGTGTTATACTTTTCTTTGGTTGGGTCAGAAATGAATACATGGAAAGCAAAAATTTCATGGGAAGTTGTTTGTAAGCCAAAACAAGAGGGAGGTTTTGGGTTACGATCCTTGAAAGAGGCGAATGATGTGTGTTGTCTAAAGCTGATATGGAAAATCGTTTCACACGGCAACTCGCTATGGGTTAAGTGGATTGAACTGTATCTACTCAAACAAGAATCTTTTTGGTCAGTAAAAAATAATACATGTTTGGGTTCTTGGCTGTGGAAAAAATTACTCAAGTATAGAGAGGTGGCAAAATCTTTCTGCAAGGTCGACGTATGCAATGGTACGCGGACATCTTTTTGGTATGACAACTGGTCCAATTTGTGCAGGCTTGTTGAGAGTACATGGGATAGAGGAGTTATTGATTTGGGGATAAGTAGGAAAATGACAGTGGCGGAGGCATGGACAAATCATCGAAGGAGACGATACCGAGCGGATTACCTAAATTTGATTGAAGATGCTTTAAACTTGAAAAGGCAAAACCGAAAGGAGGAAGAATACATTTTACTATGGAGAGGGAAAAGTGATGTATTCAGATCAACTTTTTCGACCAAGGATACTTGGAATCATACTCGAACCGCTTTAATCAAGGTAGCTTGGCACAAAGGAGTATAGTTCACTCACGCGACACCAAAGTACTCTTTTTGTATTTGCTTACGGTTCAGGATCGACTTTCAAAAGGTGATCGTATCGCAAAGTGGAATGTGGGATCATCGATGACTTGGTATTTTTGTAATAATAGCATGAAACTCGAGATAATTTGTTCTTCTCATGCGGTTATGTCTCAGAGATTAGGGAGTTCTAACAAAGAACATCTTCAAATCAAGGTAAACAACTGATTAGCACACTATTATTGTCTACGTCTCAAACAATCAACACGATCGAGTAGAGAGTTTCTTAACTCGATACATCCTCCAAGCTACGGTGTACATGGTATGGAGAAAGAGAAATGGGATAAGGCATGGGGAAGCTCCGAATTCAGCATCTCCAATGATTAGGTGGATAAATAAAGAAGTTCCAAACAAGCTTTCATCAATTAAAAATTTGGACGATAGACGATATGACAAAGGTCTCCAACTTTGGTTCCAGTCGAGAGGTTAAATATCAAATGTTTTAACATAATTTCAGCTTTAACTTTCAGAAAACAAAAGATGCAATTGTTGTAAAAAAGATGATTTTGCTTTGAGTATAATTTAACATTAAATTCAAAAAAAAAATATCTAACTATATTATTACATTTTCTTAACTCTTTTTTTTTTTTTAATTGTTTCGATGATTAGTAACTTGACTAACAAATAGTTTACAAATATAAGAATATGAAATCAATTTATTAAGCAATAAGAAAATCTACCAAAATGTCAAAACTTCCAATAACAAAATAAAAAATGGTTGAAATCGATCTCGTAATCACTGACATCTCCTAACATATTGGTCCTTGATATTTGGTCATATCATTTTCTTAACTTTATATAATTATCTTTACGAAAATTAAACGATCGCAAAACAATTGACAAAATCCTTAAAATGATCCATTAACAAGTACTCACTAATCACTGCAAATAAAGTCACTAATATACAAAGTATACTTTCAACCATCGCTAAAAACTATGAACCTCAAACCACAAGAATGTGACAGAGATATAGAGAGTACACTTGAACCCAAATATTTTCCTGCTGAACTCATTCTTTCTTTTGACTTTTCTCCTTTGTTTCCACTTCATCATATATCCACGAAGTAAAGACCAGCGGAATCCCTACGCAGATCGCTTCTATAGCGAGCCCGCGAGTAAATCCCGAGAAACATTCCTCCGTTACGCCAACAAATGATGCAAGAACTATTCCAAGATATCCGCTAACTATGAAGGCGAGTGCAATGGCTGACATGACAAATGCCATCAGAGACCCTTCACATCCAGGAGGACAGAGGCGGGCCATCAAGACCGTAAAAGGCAGAATCTTGAAATTAAAGAGAGTTTCCAAGAATCCAGAAAAGAAGAGAACATATACGGAGTCCGGCACTCCCAAATACCGGTAAATGCCTCTCACAAACAAGAGATCGGATATCACAAAGACAGCTATTGTTACCTGAATGGCCGCGATCAGTTTCCTAGGCCTGATAGATTTTAGCCAACGATTGTACGCAACACCCCATAAGAGCATTGCAATTTGACCAAACACCTTAGAGATCCCTATAAAAGATGCATCGATTTTCAGAAACTTTGTTTGGTAAAAGAACATTGTCCCTGTAAGAACAGGAACGACAGCGGTTGATAACGCGATCCAAGCTATGGAATAAGAAATCTCGGGCTTCCTCAGCACTTTTGAAATGTCAGATATATGTTTACTGATACCAGCGGGCGATGGATTTTCCGGAAGATTAAGTGACTTTTCTCGGATGTTTATAGATATAAGGAACTGAAGAAGAGCCAAAATGCCAAACACGAGGAACGTTGACTGAGCGGAAAAAGTTTTGATAGCAATACCACCTAAAAGATTTCCCAAGATTCCACCAAGAGAAGAAGCCATCCAAACAAACGAAGCTAGCTCACTAGATGACGAAGCGGTTTTTTGCTTTCCGACCTCAGCAACAATAGCATCATTTGCTACTTCAACTAACGAAGCACCGAGATTACTAAGGAGAAGATATAGTGACAAAGCTAAGATTGAGACATTGGATCTTGAAAGGAAAGCTATAGCTAGCCATGAGATTGCTTGTAACAAAGCTGCAATAACATATTAAAGTCAGAGAAACATTCTAAATAAAACCGCTGTGTATCGCAAGTCTCCATCCGAAGCCTTAATCTACCAATCGAGACAGCTGAAGTACTAACAAATCATCTCTTAATCAACTCTGATTCACAAGTTCATTGCAAAAAGAAGCACAAACTCATAATTCCAAATTATACACAAAGATAATCAAAGAATCAACTTGAAAATGTACATAAACAAAAACTTAAATGCTAAGTGTGATTTGTGGTGATTACATACCTCCAAGAGCGATGTATGGGACACGGTGTTGGCCAAAGAAGTAAACAGCGTCTGAAACGATGCCGTATATGGGTTTAGCGACCATTGGAAGATTAGCTGAGTTCTGGAGAAGTTGTAACACTGAAGGATTGACATGGAGTTCATCTGTGAGAAAGAAATTGGCTCCTAGCCATGGGAAACCTCTAAATCCTTGAACAAAGAAACCAAAACCGAGAAGCCACTGGATCGTGTTACCGCGGCGAAATCCTCCGATACTATCATCGTTGCTCATCACTGCGGTAGATTCTGGTGGAGTTCAGAGGAAAGGAAGCAGAGGGATCTGTCTTTTCAAGTTTTTTTTTTTTTTGTTATTTTTTGGTCGTATATGTTAATTTTTGGAAGATATTAGGGGGGGGATATTTTTGGGAAGTTCTGGAAGAGTAAACGTGTTAATTTGTTAATTTCTGGAAGATATTTTAGTGAATATTTTGGGAAAGTCTCGAAAGAGTTCACAAGGAATAGGTCTCAAGCAATAGAATAGGTTTGGCTGTTCGGATATCCATTCGGGTTAGAATCGGGTCTTTTGGATTTTTGGTTTTTTTTTGGTTTAGAGACCTAATATCCATTCGGATATTTATAGTTTTCAGTTCGGGTTTGGTTCGGTTCCATGCGGATTAGAGTCGGGTTTGGATATTTAAAAATATTGGAAGAAAAATTAAAAATAGGTTAAATTTGGTTAAATTTTCCCAAACATAACAAAAACTTTTGGATATTTTTTGTTATTTTAGTCTAAAAAATTGGTATTTTTGGGTTTATAACTGTAATTTTGGGTAATTGTGTTATATAAAATATAAATATAATTAATATAAGTATATATAATTAATATCTTTAGGTATATAATTATATTTCAGGTACTCATTCGGTTCTTGGTTCGGTACGGATTCGGGTTCTATTTTTTTGGGTATAAGAGTTTAAGACACATTAGAATATTTTGTTAGTTCGGGTTCGGGTTCGATATCATTTTTTCGAATCGGGTTTTGTTCGGTTCTTTGGTTCCCGGTTTTTTGTCCAGGCCTAACAAGGATGGTGTACATGTAAAATTTTGACATCACGACGAATTAAGAAAGTGATGATAATTTTGTTTGGAGATTTTTTTAAATGATAGTAAAACAAAAAAAGGTAAATATGGATATTTTAACTTAACTGAATCGACCGACCTGAATCAACCGAACTCAATCTGATCCAAATCAAACCAAAATTTACATCCAAACCATTTGGTTATGTTTTCTTATTAATCCGAATAGTTTGGTTTGGAAACCAAATCGATAAATCAATGTGTTTATTTAATTAATGGGAAAATGGCATGTTTGAGTTTGAAAGTGTGAGATACTAGCACTTTAAACCTCGAACGTATAACACTAACATTTTAAACCTTCAAAATATTTTTACTAACACCTTAAATCTTGAATCTACCTTCCGCGTTTTATCCGCATAAAATTCACTACAAAATAGTTGCCGGAAAAACTGACGAAATTAACGATGATAATCCGACGAAATTTTTTGAAGGTAATCTGATGGATTTTTGACAAAATAGTTCCGTCAGAATTTTCAAAATTCAAATGGCTATATCAACATACATATTTTACAACGGATTTCTGACGGTTACTCAAAAATCCGTGAACAATTATCATAGTGATTACCGACAGAACTATTTTGTCAAACATCCTTTGGATTAGGATCTCGTCGGAATTTTCATCAATTTTTCAGTAATTTTCTTGTAGTGAATATTACGTCAAAGTTTTCAAAATTCAAACATCAATAAAACGGTTATATCAACGTACATATTTTCCAATGAATTTCTTACATAACTATTTTGTATGAAATCCGTCTGATTACCGTTGAAAATTTCCGACGGATTAAGATCTCGTCGGAAATTTGGTTAGTTTTCCGGTAACTTTTTTACGTTGGAAAAAACGCGGGAGTTAGTTTCAAGATTTAAAGTGTTAGTAAAAATAGTTTGAAAGATTTAAAGTGTTAGTATAATACCTTCGTGATTTGAAGTGTTAACATCTAACACTTTCAAAGTTAAAAATACTATTTTTCCTTTAATTAATAAATTAAACATATTAAAAATATATGTGCAATCTTTATTCTTTAAAAGTAAAATAATCATATTTTGGCACATTTGATTTTTTTCCCTTTCCTAACTTAATTAATTCATATAAAATAAAGTTTAATAATTAACTAGTTTAGTTCTAAGCTTAGGTTCCTTATAAGTTATGAAGACTTCAAGTCTTTGATCCCACGATGAACAAGACATAAAATATAAAAAAACCTCTTCGTGTCTCCTCCTTCATCTTTTTTCTTATTTACGTTTGGTTTTAATATTTTCTGTTTAGTTTTCAATTTTATTAGTTTATTTCCATTGTTTATTTCTTAGGTGTTTTTTAAAAAAATATTAAATTTACAAATTTTCATTGCTTATTTTTTTATTTATTAGCTGAAAATTATTTTAGTTTCTTATTATGTTTTTGTTTTAACTGGACTATAATCGAACCGAACCAAATCAAACCAAACGGAACATAAACCAACTTGAACACAAGCCGAACCAAACTATCTTTGGTTGAATTTGGTTAGAGTTTTCTTAAAACCAAATTAATTGAATCCAACCAAACTGAATCAAAATTTAAACCTAAATGCCTACCCCTAAAAAAAGGAGGAACAAATGGATTAGTGATTGTTTCTCTTGTCATTCCACCAAATCCAAATTCAAAATTTAGTGGGTTTTTAAAGTGAGAAGGAGTTATTCTTCAGAAAAAAACTAGAATAATTCATAAAATGGTTTATTTGTTAGATTGTCCTAGTTAGAATAAGGTTAATTGAGTTTTTTAAATCATAAAAAATACTTCTTAAATATTTTGTTAGGAAAAAATTAATTACGAGAGTGTCATTAATATTCATGTCACATTTGTTAAAAAACACTAGTTACGACAGACTTCTTCAATTCCCTTTAAAGAGTCGACGTTGAGCTAGGTTTGTCTGATAGACGAATTTAAGAGTGGACGAGCTGAACTTGTTGATAGACGAGCTGACACTGATGAGGTGAAGTTATCTGATAGACTAGTTTATACTGACGGGCTAAAGCTGCCTGATAGACGAGACACTGACGAGTTGCAGCTGTCTAATAGACGAATGTGTACATACGAGCTGAAGCTGACGAGCTAAAGCTGTTTGATAGAAAAAACTGAAGCTGACGAGCTAAACCTTTCTGGTAGACGAGCTGAATGATGTGTTGCGTTTTGGCATATTCTAACAGTTGTTTTCAAGTCTTTCTCGAGTCTTTATCGAGTCTTATAGTTTTGTTTTGAGTTATTACAGGTCTAAAGATGGCTAAGGATGAAGATTGGAGCTTATGGAGGAAACTTAGCGCAAATTGAATAAAAGTCAGAATTCACGGGCTGAGCACCCGCTCAACCCCTGAGCGCCCACACAAGATGAACTGCTGGAGCCAAATAAGGAAGATCATAACTTTCCTATATTTTCGGGAATAAGGCTCTAATCTTTCAGCAGCCGCCTCCTGACCTAGATCTATCACACTTTTTCATTTTTTACACACTACGCTTTGCTTAGAATAGAGACTCGTTTTAGAGAGAACTTTTTTAGAGCTTTGCACTTGTAAGATTTGGAGAGAAGAGATCTCTACATCACTTTGAGAAGAACTCTAAACCCTGATAACTCCATATTTTACCTGTTTTAAGCATGTATTTAGGTCCATTTTAGTTTCAATTCA
>VBRH01002543.1:0-10364 GCA_014578085.1 Cardamine resedifolia
TAAACTGTTGTTGTGTTTGTTGTAAAATATTCAATAATATTTATGGGAATATTATTGTTGTGTGTTAAATGATTAATTTGTTGAGTTTTATCCCAAAAAATATATATATATATATATATATATATTGGATGTTTCAAGAAACGCTAAATACCCCAGCCAAAAGCTCTAACTCGAGTTAAAAAGAAGACAAATTAACTAAGAAAGAGAGACTAATCCCCAATGGGGAAGCCAAGGCCCCATAAAAGGGAAACAACAAGCCCCAAAACAGAATTATAATTATTGCCGAATTTTCTTAAGCTGAAGTGCTGTTTGTCGAATCTCGAGCATATTATTTTGCCAAAAAACTTTCATGTAGTCGACTATATGTAATTGACCTAGTAGACGGGTTGATCGCCTTCTTAATATTTATTAAATACTGATTGCGTCATTCATAATGACGCAGATAAAGGAACAGAAAATGAGTGTTAGCCGGAGCACGTGGAACTGCGGCTGCGAGGTGGAATGACATAGGGGGTTGCGGTTGCTGG
Organism: Cardamine resedifolia; assembly: GCA_014578085.1. Lineage (NCBI taxonomy): Eukaryota > Viridiplantae > Streptophyta > Magnoliopsida > Brassicales > Brassicaceae > Cardamine > Cardamine resedifolia. The sequence goes on from VBRH01002543.1 coordinate 528, forward strand.
TATTGTTTTGTTTTATGGTGATGAATTATTGTGAACCATTAGGATGTTAGTTGATAATTATGCTGATGCGGTATGCGAATTTATTGGTTTTTAATAAATCGTTGTTTGCGGATTTTTGTTTAAATTGGTTAAGTTGAATTTATTCAAATATTATGGTTTTGTGAACTGTTTAATTTAGTTCGTGCTGGAAAATTTTAATATTTATGAGAATATATATATATATATATATATATTTATATGGGTTGAGTTCTTTTAAATACAAGCTGAAATAAGGGCACATCATCGGAGATGACTCCGAACGCCAGCTAAGCCGGTGAGAAGTCAAGGAGGAACATAGTTTCTATCGCCCTATCTTTCGCCCTTTATTTCGTACTTTTACTTTTTGTTTATATATTAAAATTTTAAACATATTTTAACTTTTTTAATGTAACCAATATATTTCATTAATATTTACCTAATTATATTGACAAATTAATTTTTTTTTTGTTGTAATCGGAAAACACCCATAAATTGTTTAATGAACGAGATTGTGACACGTGTCTAATAGACGATTAGATTTTTACACGAATAAAGGTTAGATTTTAAATTTTTATTTAAAGATTTATAAAATTTCTATTTCCTCCAAATCCTTAATTAAATTATTTCTCATATTTCTATTTGAATTAAGTTTATTTTTCAACTTTCAACATATTTGATTTTTTAATTAATATAATAATATTATTATTAAATTAAGTTCTAAGTTTTCTTTGCAATAATATTTTCATTTTTGCATCATGAACATCAATAAAAATACTGAATATAATATTTGAAATAATAATATATATTTTTAACATTAGATGAATTTTATAAAAAATTTGTTTTTCACCAAATTATAGTATATTTTATTGATAAATGGAAAAAAAATATATAATAATAATGATTGAATCCATGCCAAATATTTTGATATTATTATTTAGTGAGTGGAAATGAACATCACAACTTTTGGGGACAGTAGTGTCTATACTATTTCCACTTTTATTTGTTTTGATAGACACAACAATTAATTAGATCTTGACCAAAATTGATCTTGATTTTAAGTGGAGTATGCTAAAAAGCAACTTAATCAACTCACAGAAAAATTTAAAACAAAGAGATTATGAAGGATGCGTCCGACTAAGACAATGGAAAGCACAAAAAAAAAAAAAATTGACGCAATAATAACACAATCTCATAAATGAAACATCACAACAAATGAATCACATCAAAGATCCAAAACAAAAGAATCTAAATATGAAAAGCTAAATAAGAAATCCCTAAAATAAAACAGCTATGCCATATTACAGGAAAAAAATTCTTAACCTGATACGATGGAAAATACATAGATAGAACTTGACCGAAATTGGATAACCATATTTGATAAATTATAGCGAGATCCACAAACTTCTGGCAAGGAGCATAGACAAGAACAATGAAGGTGAGGCATTTGGATCATCTCCTAAGACAAAGCGCACCGTTGACCTTCTGATCTGGTGACTCATTTGCTGTAGCATCTACATCCTTGACCCTAACTGGAAAATTAAACCACCAATCTTCTTTTCATTAGACCAGAACTGAGACCAGATCGCGAGTCTCTGATCTCAGAAAAGTAGATCTATGAATGTTATGGTAAATGATGATTAGGTAGAGAGAGAGAGAGTTGTGTTGACAATTTATATAACTATATTTAAATATGTTAATAATGAAATTATAATATCGATACGCAAATTAATTTATGCATAAAAACAAAATTATTTAATTAACTCTATTATCTAACTTAAAAATGCTTTATACTTCTTTCATAAAAAGATTTTAAGATATATCACTTACAATAAATTTTAATTTATTTTTACTTAAACTAAATTTATTTAAAAAATTTAAAACCCGTCCATCGGATGGGTTCTAATCTAAATTTTTTTATAAATAACGTAATTTTCAATACATGAAGATCATTTTTCCAAATCAGATATACTCTTACATTGTTTACTTTTAAAAAATATATACATTTTGTATATATTACTAAATAGTTAAATAATTTTACTAAAAGCTAAATGACATTACACATAAAATAATATTACATATACCCAGTTACATTCTATTTATAAAAAAATCACAAATTAAAATTAAAAATAGTCTGCGGCGTATCGCGAGGATTTTTTCGAGTCATTTATAATAGAGATCATTGACCCAACCTCCGTGGAAGTAAGATATTTAACATATGTTTGTGTAGTTGGAGAAAAGAAGAAAGATACATATTTGTGTAGTTGTATAATAAGGGTCTGACTGGTTTAAACGAAGCAGTTGCGTTTGTATGCGGGAATTTTTGGAGGTGGGTGGTTGTGGTAATAGACGTTTATTAAGAGATTTGCACGACTGGTTTAATAATTATAAACATGTGCGTTTGCGGAAAATTTCTGAATGGTTGATAGCGGTTGCGGTTTAACATTATCAAATATATTTACAATATATAATTTATATAAAAAATTGTACTAATATAATAAAATTTTAAAATTATAGTTTTAAATAAATATTAGGATAACTAATTTAAATGATTTATTAAGGTTTGAAACAGTTTTTATATATAAAAAATATGTTTATCCTTATAAATATATTTTAGTTTAGTTACTACATATGTAAGAGCATCCTCATTGGGTGAGAAACCCTTTGAGTATCTCATAAATATAATAATATTACTTTTAAGATGTTTTAATTGAAAAATAAAAAGAAAAACTATAAAAATGTATGAACTAAACAAATAATAACAAATATCATGTGGTGTTTCTCATGGTTTTTCAGTTGATAACCGATTCTCATTCTCTTTCCTCCTTTTTTTGTTATTCTTTTTTTTTAATTAGTGAGAAACTTTGTGAGAATTTCCTATTGGAGTTGCTCTCAAGCATTTAAGAATTTGATATACTAATATTTGATAAAAAAAAAAAAAATTTGTTTTAGTATATTTTTCAATTTTTGTAAGTCTTTATTAATATTATTGATTAAAAATTAAAAAGAATACAAAATTTTAACCAACCGCAACCACCTACAGCCGCAAACGCTAGATGGAAAGAGCTTTTGAAATCAAGCGATTCCAAGTGGTTTAAAGCGATTTATCGCGATTTCTATGATTATTGTAAATCGCTTGTAACCGTAATCGCTCGCAAACACAGAATTTACGGGTGGTTGCGGGTGAACCAATCAAGCCCTAAGTACAATTGTGTTTATGTTGTGCAATGTTAGTTTAAGGATCAAAACACATCTTAACCACCTAAACCAATTCAAAACCCACATACCTTCTTTTTAAACTAATTTTAATGATTTTCATTTAATATATTTTTAAAAAGAACAAATAATTTTAAAAAGAACAAAGCTTTAATATATATTTCTTACCATTTTGATTTTAATTTGAGTCTAATTTTCTGGGTTTTGAATCTAATTTATTTTGAATAGAAATTAAGAGTCAACGAAGAAGGAAGCGAGGAAGAAGAAGACAATTTACTCTTTTTTTTCTTTTTAAATATATCAAATGAAAATAAATTACTAAAATTATTAAAATTAATTAAATAAAAAAAGATAGGTGGGTTTAGAATTGGTATAGATGGTTAATATGTAATTAAAAAAAAAACAACCAACTGAAATTCGGGTCTATAGGTTCTCAAATTTTGAACTTTCAATTTAGGAAGATATAAGTTTGTGACTTTCAATTCGTAGAGATATAGATTCAAAACTATTAGTTGGTGGATATCTAAAACGATGTCATAATTTGAATTGTATTTGATGTTATACGATAGTTCTCGTGGGAAAATAAATCGTTAGCCCAACTATTTGATTTCCAAGATAGGGGACATACGCATTCGTAAATACATAATCATCTCAGTCGCCAGCCCAGTTGACATTGGAGAAAGCATGAAGTGTGACTACTAAGTTCTTTTTGATGAAGATACCATGCATTGAAGGTCCATCCAAGTATCAGAGAACACGTTTATGACTTTCTAATAATCATCAGTGGGATGATGCACGAACTGTGAGAGTCGGTTGACAACATAGGCAATATCGGGTCGAGTGAAAGCAAGATATTGGAGGCTCTCAACTATCATGTGATACTCAGAAGCATTAGGAAGAGGCGTGCCGCAACATGAGTTTCAGAAAGATTGAAGCGGTGTTGTGACAGGTTTCACATAAAGCATGTTTGTATATATTTCATTTGGATTAGATGTAACCCTGTTGCTGTTCTTGTAGCTTCCACGCCATAAAAATAATGAAGATCTGCAAGTGAAGAGACAAAACTATTGATAGAACATTGAGCACACCCGTTCTTAACTTTGTGTCTCACTCGTTTACTTTGGTTTCTCCAATTTTCCTGCGGTTGTAACCTCAATCGAGGTTATCTTCTCTGTTTTAAGCTCTAGTTCCCACTTGTAAATACTGATATTTTAATTCACCTAATACATATTAATTTCCGTATATAAAAATGAACTGCTCAAAAAATTTAAGAATTTTAGAGGCCATCACTAAATGTATAATTTAAATTCAAATAAAATCAATCCCCCCAGTGACTTGAAATTTTTTCTTATTCCTAGTAAGATTTTTTTATTATTGATAATATTCATTAAGGGCTAGATTGTTTCACCCGTAACCACCCGCAAAACGCTGCGTCTGCGGGCGGTTGCAGTTACAAACGATTAACAACAATCATATAAATCAGTACAGATTGCTTTGAGCCGCCTGGGATTGCTAGATTTCAAAAGCTCATCCCAGCTAGCGTTTGCTGTTGCGGGCGATTGAGGTTGGTTTAAAAAATTATTATTTTTAATTTTTATTTTATAATACTAATAAAAATTTACAAAAAATTGAAAAAAAACTAAAAAAAAATTATTTTATTTTATCTAATATGGTATATTAAATGCGTAAATGCTTTATATATGTATTAACTAAATTAAAATATATTTGTAAGTATAAATATATTTTTTATATAATTTTTTTTCAAGCCTCTTAAAAGAAATAATTTTAATTAGTTATCCTAAAATTTATTTAAAGCTATATTTTAAAATATTTATAAACCCTCAAGAGATTGAGTTTCTTAAGCGTTGGTGATAACCGATTCGATTTTTTATACTCACCATTTCTTTTTTAAGCTTTACAGAGTTAAAGTTTTAACATTCTTTTATCGGTTATTTGACTTTCCGATGATATTTAAAAAATTAATTGGTTATCGCCATTTCTTAACGCTTAAACAGATAACCAATATAATAATTTTAAAACAATTAAATATTGTTTAATAACCCATTCGATGGATGCGGATCGAATGTGTTACCACCAATGCTTAAGAAACTCAATCTCTTGAGGGTTTTTAGAAAATTCCATGAAATTTTCCCATAGATTCCAGGTGGCAAAAACTTCGTTGGATTATATTTCTCTAAAGGCGGATTTTAATTTGAGAAGATTTTTAACTTCTTAATTATGGTTGGATCTCGATGAAGCGACCAGAAGAAAGAGAAGTCGAATGATAAATAGTTGTCGGAACATTGTTTGTTTTAATTAAACGGAAGTTGCCAACAGACAATTTAACCCCGTAAACGTGCTCAGTTAGTTGATTTAAAGTTATGCCTCAAATGACATAGTCAACATAAGTTAGGCATTTAATTATAAAGTCAACAAAAACTTAGACATTTAAACGACATTTTTTAAAAAGTTGAAGATTTAAATGTCCACAATTTGAAAGTTGATGATTTTTAATAAAACTTGAAACGACGTCGTTTTGATTAAACGAAAAATTTAACGCCGTAAACGTCAATTAAACGATGTGCCTCAAATGACCCAGTCAACAAAAGTTTGCTATTTAATTACGAGTCAACGAAAAATTTGACCATTTAAACGGTATTTCGTAAGTTCAGGATTTAAACGTCCACGAAATGTAAGTTTGCGCTTTTTTTACATTTTTCCATATATATTATACTGATTTATCATTTGTTGGTATTCTAGCACAAAACAATATGTCAAATGTCGGAAGTTTAATTGTTTTCTTTTCATAAAGACATTTGATAAATGAAATGAAATGTTACATTTGATGCAGTACATTTTTTCATGAAAATACATCATAGCATACGATTCCAAGAAGAAAATGAATTACTTGCAAAAGAAATATTAATGTTGAGAAAGTAAAAAATTTTAGCCCTTTTTTTAACAAAAGAATAAAAAAAAATGAAATCCATAATTTTTCCAACTACACTGAAACCTCTATAAATTAATACTTAATAACTTAATACCTCGATAAATCAATAATTTTTTCTAATCCCAAATTGATAGTTTGACTCAAATATCACCTATATAAATTTATAAACACGATAAATTAATAAAATATCATAAAATACATTGGTTCCAATGTTATTAATTTATAGAGATTTTATTGTATCTTATAGTCAGAACTCACACGATACAAAAATATCCCATGACCATTGCTCAAAAGACGGTCATATATACATTGGCTAGGCACTAACTAAGCCTTTCCCACTGTGGCGTTTTTTTTTTCCTTTAAAACATATTTTATTGAAAGTTAAAATTCAATAAAAAAAATTATTTCCAATGATGATCTTATATTGAAGACATGAAACACTTAAAATTTGAACTTTTAAATACTTATGATATTTCATAGCAAAAATTGAACTACTCCGAAAATTTAAGAATTTTTAAGGACCATCATTGAATGTAAAAAATGCAAACCGTAAAATCACATATTCCAAAAAATCTTAAAATTATATAAACTCCACCGTATTATATGCACTAACTTGCTTGAAATACTTCTTATTCCTTGTAAGATCTTTATTAGTAGTTTCTCAAATCTCTAACCATTTTCGTTCTCGCAAACCAAATCACGACATAAATGATAATACTACTATACAACTATTCGTCGTAAGCTAACACAACATCGACTGATCGACCGTCTAGTTAAGATCAATACTCAAGTCAGCATTCGTTGACTACTTTATTTTGATCAGGATCATACACATATAGACAATAAATGGAATTACGATATTTTATTCAATAGATATTCATTCCATTACAGAAGATAAGAACAACAAAAACATAGACGATCTAAATTTTAATTTTTGTTTAGTAATGGAATATAGATCCACTTATATTCTAGCTTGGGTATTTCTTGACCATGTGTGAAGTAAATCCCATCTTGTCTAGCATCCCAAAAGTTCTGTTTACCATGATGAATTATAAGACCACCACTTTTATATGCCATAAAATATGAAAATACTTGAAATCAATTCCTTGCCTTAATTCACAACAAATCTTGGTTTTGAAAATACTATCATTAAATAGATATCGTATGTTTGTCCCGGGCTCAAAAAGTGGATGCCTAGATCGTCTTCGTCTGATATACAATGAATCTTGAGAACATTCATTGGAAGAAGAGAGTTCTTAAAATGTACCGAATTTTTCATCTTCGCGTTACTCAACCATACACACAATGCAATAACAAGTAGAAAACACGAGAAGCGATTCTTTATTTTTAATGTTGATATGAATTAAAAGGTGTTGATTTATACTAAGGTTAAGATTATCTTTATCTTATGAAAATAAATTAATTACGAAAGTTTTAAGAAAATCTTTTGGGAATGTATTAAATTAGAGAACAATGATGAAATAGCATGTCTTAGTGATTTCCAACCACACATTAATAAAAATTTGCCTTTTTGATTAGTTGTCAAATACAATAAATTTTTTACATAAATAATATCTAATCTGGTCAAATTGATAATTTCCAACCATAAATTAATAAAATTTTGACTATTTGTTTAGTTACCCAATTTTATAAATTTTGTTTTTGAAAAAATAGTATTCTGATCAAAATGACTTTTTCTTCGTCTTTTTATATTGAGATAAAAGAAAATTATCTTTCATTTTATCATCTTCTAAATTATTTTCCTTAATCCTTTTATTTAATTTTTGTTCTAAATATGATAAAATTTTAAATAACCTTTCTAAAACTCCTCTACCTTTATCGTGTCTAAAAAACTGCTTTTTATTACCAATATAAAATATTTTATTGAAATTTAAACTATTGACCAAATAAAATATTTGAATTTAGTTTTGAGAAAGATTTTGGTTTAATTGTTAAATTTCTAGTAATAAATTTATTACTTCAAACTTAGCTTTACTAAAGACTATCTAAAATTTATAAAAATATATTATGTCAAAACTTCTTTTCATCCTTAACTAAATATTACTTCAAAGTTAGCATTAGTAAGGCATTCTGGTGGTGACGGATGTAATATGTAGACGAAAAAAATATCTATACATTTAAATTAGATCCACCATTAAAAGATTCTTTTTTCTTTACAACCCCACATTAATTAGAAGTTCACTCCTTGATTGGTAGCCCAATCAGGAGGAAAATAGTTTACAAAAAAAACTTCTGAAACTAAGGCTTTAGAGGTCCGGGCTAAACAATCGGCCTAAAGATTACACGAAAGAGGAGTAAACGAAAGCGAAAAACAAGTTCGAAGCAAACCAATATCGTCGAGAAGACTGAAGAAAACGGGTCAATCTTCTGGAGAATGCACAACTGAGACCACCTCTGCACAATCTGTTTCGAAGACTTGACAATCAATCATTCTAGAAATGATATTCTTCATAGCCCATATTAACGCTTCCATCTCCGAGTGAAGAGGCGAGAAGCTCCTCCTGTTGTACTTTGCGCCTGAAACAACCACACGATTATTCTCCTCATAACAAATCCAACCCAAAAATGTTAAAGGATCAATTGATTTCCAGGATCCATGTCCGACATCTAAAATTGTGATGAGATCTTTCTCTTGCTTCACTTTCCTCTGTTTCTCCTACATATGTTAATTGAGCTGTCTTCCATTCTAATTGTTCACTTCTTGTGTGGCCTAAAATGTTAAAATGGTTCGATTGAATGCCTTGAAAAATCTTCTTATTCCTTGTTTTCCAAATGAACCACAATATCCATACATAACAACAATCATATCCCTCAGCTAAACTCGGAGGTAGTCTCCAATATAGAAAATCCAAATTAGACAAAATAACTGACCTAGATGGAAATATCCTTGTTATTAAAGGAATCAAAGACAATTCTCAAGTTTGTAAAGATGAAGGACATTAAAAAAAAATATGATTAATTGTTTCTTCTGCCGCCTCGCATCTTTTACATATAGAATCACAATTTAAACCCCTTTATTTAAATCTGAAGTTACCGCTAGAGTACATGAAGTTAAATAATCTTATTTTTGTTGTCAAATTTTGCTTTTCTTTTAAGTAAAAAATTTCTAAATATGGTTTGTTGGTAGAAAACTTTTAACGACTATCTGTTAGTAAAATTGTTACTTCATTTTTCTTCTATTAGATTGTTTAGGATAGTGGAGGCAGAAGAAATGAGTATGAAAATATTTCGTCTTCATGTTTTACCTACGTTACATGGAAGCGTGGCTCAAGCACTGGTTCCTGGTTCCGAAACGAAAATGGAATCGGAATCGTCCGGAATCGTTCGGAAGCGTGACGGAAGCGCAATTCCAAAAAGACAGAATCTAGAAGCGTGAGGGAAGCCCTAATTCCAATTTGGAAGCGTGATGTGTTTGACGAATCCGATTTTGGAATCGTAAGTAAATAAATAAATAGGAAATATTGGATATTTTTTATATTTTATTACCTTATTGAAAACCGTAATTAGAAAGTGGAAAAACTAGGATCATGAATCGTGGTTCTCATCTCTTATATACTTCATAGTTTGCTACAATTTTCTTCTTTAAAACAATTTAATTCCTTAAAATATGATTTTACATATGGTTTTATATTATA
>VBRH01002545.1:2160-12716 GCA_014578085.1 Cardamine resedifolia
TAATAAGGATTTATAAATTTACAAATTAAATAAATAATATTTTAACATGAAATGTATTAATAATGACAAATTATAGCCTAATATTATGTAATATCTTTTTAATACTATGTAGTTTAGTTAAAATATAAAATTGTAATTATAGATTAATAAATTGAGAGAACAAATTTTTGGTTTTATATAATGATGGAAGATGAAAGATTTCTATTAGCTACAATTATCCTAATTTATTACTAGTTGAAAATAATATTATTAATCACAATATACTTACGTATTTAATTATGTGATTCTTCAATACCTCTAATAGTTTTAATAATTAAATAGGAAATAAAAAAAAGACTGAAAAGGAAACAAACTTACCGGTTGTTTTCTATTACTATAATATTGATGTGGATAGAACAAGAGCAATACTATCAAACCAGCAAAAACAAAGATTTTACAAAACAAAGAAAAAAATAGTAGTGTAAGTTTTAGAATATTGGCTATTTGGCTTGGATATTTTTTTGTACTATTGATATAAAAATAAAGAGTAGTAGAAGCATATTTATATAAAAAAAGACACGAGCTAAAAACCTCTAGGTTGGTAGATCACATGTTTCCCTTACAAAATTATTAGGTGAATTATTTTTTTAGAAAATTTTTTTTTTCCAAAAATAATAACAAAAAAAAAAGCTGAATCCACTAGTAATACACATCACTTTTCCAGCGTGTTTACTGTTTTAGGCAGATCTATAGTTTTCTTTGTAAAACTGTATCCACCTTTACTGTTTTTGCGTTTTTTGTTTTTTTTTATTATTATTTATTATTAACTGCACTATTTGATTACTTTATTACCATGAATGGTAACCCATTAATGCGTATCGAACATGCGTTTAATACGCTGGAAAAACACACTTAGAACACGCCACCACTCAGACCCTAAGGCTTTGAATGGTAAACACGGACAAATGGCGGTAATAAAATAACACATATGATACGCATTTTGTTACCATTCATCAATAATTTCAATTCCTAAGTAGTTTTTTCATTAAAATAATAATAAATAGATAGTAGTCTTTGTGGATTAAGTTGCGGTTCAGTATAGTGCAAGATTTGATGATCCACCCATACGGTTCATAAGCCCGCATATTGGTGTAGTTCAACTGCGTTTTTCAATCAAAAAATTCTAGATTTTATTTTTGTGCACAAATCTAATTAAAGAAAAAAAATCTAAAGAGAGAAATGGTAAACTTTACCTAAACCTGATATATTAACCAAATTATCCATCATATATTTTATAAGTTTTATTTGGTATATTTGATAATACTTTTTACATATGTAAAATCTATTTTATATTATCCGTACTCGGCACAGAACGTCGTAGTTATCAAAAACAAAATCAAAGTAATTAATAATAATTTTTTAGTATATTGTATTTTAATTTTTTGTTATTTAACATTTGATTTTTTATATATATAAATTTGAAATTTTACTTCAAATAAATTTTGATATTTAAGGTTTATAATTAATAGATAAAAAATATTATTTCATAAACAATAACTAAAAAATTTTAATTTATAATAACTCAAATATTATTAATTTATTTACTTCTAAACTATTTAACTAAAATTTGTATTCCGCACACTTGATACTTTTTTTACCAATCAAACATTTATTTTTGTACCGCAAAATGTATTTTTCACCAATCAAATATTATTTTATACCGCTTACTTTACAAAAACCGCACTTGTCCCGCATAATATTTTTTTTTGCACGTACCATTGTTGAACCGTACTGCACTTACAATTCTTTTTTCCGGCATTACCAAATACGATATTACCATTCGGACCCTATGGCAAATAAATAGAAAGCTGTTATGAACCCATTAGATGGATACCAATTATAGGCCTATATTCTAGAATGTTCTACCTTGTTCTCCAACTATATGTACTCCTATATATACTCTCTCTTATTGATGGAATAAGATACTCCCTCCGTTTTATAATATAAGATGTTTTAAAAAAAATTTGTGTTTCAAAATATAAGATGTTTTTACATTTCTATGTAACTTTTTACTTTATTAAATATTGTGGAACAAATAGTAGCATTCAGTTTTTTTTAATGATTGGTTAAATTATTTTTGTTTATATATTAAATAAAACTTTTTAGAATAAAAATAACGTTCTTAATATGCGTGTTTTGGCTAAAACATCTTATATTATGAAACGGAGGGAGTACATACATTTCTCTTATCTCTTTTTATCCATAACACGTTATCAGCACGACGCTTTAGCCGTCAGAGCTATAACCCTAGCTATCTTAAAAACCTAGCCGTCGAGCTAAAGAAAAAAAAAAATCCATAGCCGATGTTTGCGTTTCTAATCCATATCACCTCCGATCTCTCTATTTCCATTTACAAGAGAGTTCCTCCACATCATGTTATTTATAAGCGAGATAAATTTACCTCATATTTAAAATTATGTGCTTTAGTTACGATCATCTCATGTTATTTATTGGGTTAATATTATTCTTAATGATCTGATTGATTTATACGAGGTAATCGCAGAGCTTCAATAATTTTATTGTTTGGTTTAATAAAGTGAGTTCTCTCTAGCATGCTAAATCGATTTTTTTTTTTAGGCATGTAAGTTGAATTTGAAAATAAATTTAATGTTTAAGCTTTTTATAGCTTTAAGATCCTTTTGTTTTATCATGTGTAATCATATGGTTCTTAAAATATTTTTTAAAAAATCTGACCTTGCCATGAATAAGTCATGGCATCAATTATAAAATTAGGAGAAATGTAGAATTATTTTGATCTGCTATTTGATATAATCATGCTCCTTGTTACTTTATTATGATTGGGTAAATGTTTCTTACTACTTTGAAATGAAAGATTTAAGAGATATTTACGGAAACTGCCACAATTGCAAAAGGACGTTCGAATTTAGCCACTTGCCACAGAAAACTGTAAATAGAGTAAAAAAAGCTATTATTAAAGATGATTATACCCCTCAAATAGAAAGAAGAATAAACGCTTGGTTCATGTAAGAATTGAAGAATTTAAGTGGCATGACGTCATGATTTGGGAAAGGTTGAAAATTTTTGAATTAAAAAAATTATAGGCGTAGTAAGTGTAACAGTGATCACGAAAATCATGAGTAATTTATGGACAAGTATTTTCGTGGTATACATATTTAAGAGAACATATTTTGTTAACTAAGTTAAAAACTGAATTTTTATAAAGTCAATTGTTGATTTAGTGTTATGTTCAAGGTTGGTAAAGTATTCATCGTTGAAATAATTATTGTCAACTAGTTTGGTAGTTAATTAAAATTATGATTATGTCGATATATAAAGTAAGATTTAAATAACTGCATATATAAACTGCTTAGCAACATAATCATAAATATTAATATTATGGTTTTTTGTTTATGTAGGTTATGGACAAAGTCGTGGTCGTAGTAGTTGGAAAGTGGGACGTCTCAGCAGGTGGATATTGGGACTTCGTGCTGGAGAAGAGATGCATGGCGCAAGTGCATCCTAGTTGACGAAGGGATAAGTGACATGGATCTGAAAAGTGGATTGAGAGAGAGTTTGTTGCGGATATGGCAGGGGTGGTCGGGAAAATAGCATTCATGATTCCAAGTGAAATGATAATGTTTTCCACTGGTGCATCACCGCCTGTCTCTCTAACTAGTGATGCAGAGGTAAAGACATTCATCAAAGTCAGAGAATGGATGAGAGGGCTAAACCTGTTTGGAAAAGGAAAACCAATGCGAACAGAAAATGTAGATTAAATATGCATTTTGATGAACCATAAACGAAAAGAAGGAGATAATGATGTCCATATAGATAAAAGGAATATAAGAAAAACCATAATAACGCCAGGTAAAAGAAACCATTGCCTGAAGAGAAGGAAGCAACATCGTAGTAGAAACAACGATGAAGAAAAGTGGAAAACAATTTAAGTACCCTAACAACACACAACAACTGAGCTTCGATATGGGACATGTAGTGACGATAGACAAAATAGGCCTCAAATAATGTCCACAAATTATTATAAATATTTCTGATACCAAGATATTTATAAGCTTTGTTTATATAAGTAGATAATATAGAAGAAGCTTGGAATGAAAACATTGAACTAAACCCTAAGGTTAGCTTTCCGAACCCAAACAACTTCTAGAAAACTAGAGAAACAGGTTCAGAACATTGTCATAACATAAGTAGAAAGAAAAAAAAATTGGAATGAAAACAATAAACTATACCCTAAGGGTCATCAATTTCTGAACCCAATCAACTGCAAGAAAGCTAAGGAAACAGGTTTAGAACATTGGCATTACATAAGTAGAAAGAAAACAAATACATTGGAATAAACTATTGGCCAACAATACTACTAAACCAACAATGTACATAATGCATAGTTAATAACATTGAACGGATTTGTATATGTAATATGAGTATAATCTCAATCTTTGGACTCATTGCATTTTATTCAATAACTTAAATAGATACCCTAAATTTTGGTTTCATAACCCAAACCAATCCCGGTACAAGGGGAAATATTAAAGGACATAACCGGTGAGAAGATATTGTGGAAGAACATTGAAAATCAATACATAATGGAAAAAACTAAACATGAATCATGAGGTCGATGGACTCAGGTAGACAAATATTTAGAAAACAATTTGGTTAGATTTATTCTATTTGTTGTCAATGATATGTTGTAATAATATACCCTAGTTAGGTCATGAGAAGCTAAAAAAATGACCGAAGACACATATAGCAAAAGGAAAATTCAAAGTAATAGATGATAGATAATAATTCATGAAATCAATCATATTAGATGGTATGTACATTATAAGAAATTGTGTACATCTTTGATTAGAAACCATAGTATTTTAAATCAATTACAAAATAGACAGAACAAAACATGATCCCTGAAGTCCATGGACTCATGTAGACAAAAAAAAATAGGAATGACATGTTCAACTACTAAACCCTAAGGAAGGGATTCAGAACCCAAACAAATGACCGATGACACACATTATAAAAAGGAAAATTCTAGGAACATATTTGATTAGAAACAATTTCATTGTAAATTAAATCATAATAGACGCAACAAAACATGAGTCTTGAATTCCATGGGGTCAGATAGACAAAAATGTAGAAAACAGTTTGGCTATATATGTTTCCATTTTCTAATAACATGTTAGAGTATTATACCCTAAGGTAAAGCTTGAGAAGCCAAACAAATGACCGATAACAGAAAAAAAAAACAAAGAACAAATATCATAAAGTTACTATGGACTAAACCTTCAAAGAAATAAAAGAAATAAGTTAAGAATCTTTGCATTGCAAAAGAACGAAATGTAACCATTTGTAACATAGAATCAAACACATATAATGACACACAACACATAGTAATCAATATATTATACGATAAAGACATTTTTTTGAGCCCTTCATTCATGAAACCATCACTATTTTCACAAGCTACCCTCTTCTTGCAAACCAATGAACCCAAAAGAATAAACAACAATGCCAAATTCAAGAAAAAAGAGAGCACCCAGAAGTACATGGGCTGAAGGAGAAGAAAAGGGAAAGGATTCTCCATCAGAAAAATGAGTATTAACCAAAATGATGATGACTATGGTGCATGAGATATATATAGACTACTGATTACTGAGTCAATAAATAATACTACTTTTGAAGACCAAGACAAGCAAAGATAAAATTATATATATGCGCCATGACGCAGCAACCTTCGAAACGAAACATGAAGTTAAGTAATGTTTAAAATCACCTTCGCAGAAACTACAGTGGGATATTCTCTGAATAATCAAATCACATGAATAAACAAAGGTCCCATTTGGGAACATAAGACAGATGATACTTACATTGTATCTTAACCTTATTGATGGTGGCAAGTAGCAAGCAGTCCTGAGTGCTGGAGAATGATAAATACTTCTCTTTAACACCAATTTGATCACATAAATCAGACCACTCTAATAAAAGTCAGACGGAGAATATACTTTTCGTCGGATATTCCACCGATCACAACCCCAACGCCAGAATTTCATTGCAAAGTTCCATGAGATCCTCAAATCTCTTGACATGTGATTTCAACAACAGCAATGGAATATTTGTGTTGGGAAATCCAAAAGATATATTGTGGAAACAAATAATTGATCAACACCTGCTTTTTTTTTCTTTTTCTTAAAGCATCACAAGAAAATCAAATCAAACACATGTCCATCGATTAACATCCAAAACTATTGATGTATAATTTATAAGCTAATCAAAATTACAAATTACTAATTTTTTTTTACTACATTGAAGATTTGTATTGTTCTCGAGTTGTTGAAACTTGTTCAGCAGAGTTTCAGACAAATGAACAAATTGGTGATTCAGCTCCTCCATGTAACCTCCTCAACTACAACACAAAGAAATAACAAAGGGAGAAATTTTAATTGCGTCTAATTATAGGCAATAATTGCATAAACTATGTGACATGACCCAGAATTTACCGGAAATTAAATTGCAAATTAGGGTTATATACCCTCACCTGCGGGTTTAGGTCTTTGTGGATCTTGCCTTTTCTTTAATTTCTGAAGCAAGTTGCCGCCTTTTCTTATTTCGCCTACTGTTACTGGGTAAGTATGACAAATCTCGTGGGTTACCCGACCATCGACGCATCTTTCTTACATCACCTCCACGCGGACCTTCATCTACAAACAGGAACATGCACCGTGTTACAACAGTTCTTCGATAAGGGCCCACTCCTTCATTTTACCATGTTCTTCACTGTCGGCCTTCCGAGAACTACGGCGTCGGCCTTCTTCGCCGTCTTCATTATGGAGGACGTCCAGCGAAACTTTTTTTGAGGTCGTAGATTCCTCCACCGCGATAAGCTCATCCATCGTTTTTCTCTTGCTACTCATCTTCACTATTATCTGATCTCTGAAGATATTTTCTTCCTAGAAAATTGCTAAATGCTATAGACGGTTCCAGAGAGAATGAGAGATTAAGCAGATGACGTCGGCAAGTTAGGGGGCAAATAAGTCATTTTACGCATCAAAAAGTGGCTAATTTCGAGGGATAAGGAAAGGATGGTTTTTTTCGAAAGTCATTTCCAAATTTATGGCTTTTTTGTAATTAACTTAAGATTTAATATAGAGGACAACGCAAATAATTACCACCGACATTGTCTCCATTTCGGATCCTCCGATTTAAAGTATCATATTGGGTGAAGTGGATCCTCCGTTCCCAATCTCCATCTCTCCGTCTCTGTTTCCCACGAGGTAAGTAACCTCACGTTTAATAATCGATCGTCTCATGCTTAATTACTGAGATCGTTATTACTTTAGCTTATATATTGCTCAATGAACCTATCATGCTGGAATTTTATTACTCCTTGATTTTGATGAGTCATTGGTTTAAGTTGGTATAGTTAACTGTTGGTTTGAGTTGATGATTAATGTTTCTTTAGTACTCTCTCCGTTTCATAGTATAAGATGTTTTAGAAGTTTTTTTGTGTTTCAAAATATAAGATGTTTTTACTTTTCTATGTAACTTTTTCCTTTATTAAATGTTGTGTGACCAATAATACTATGCAGTTTTTTTTAATGATTGGTTAAATTACTTTTTTTTTAAACTTTTTAGAATAAAAGTAACAATCTTAATATGCGTGTTTTTTGCTAAAATATCTTATATTATGAAATGGAAGGAGTACTATTTTATTCATCTGATTGTTTATACTGATCGGGACTTGCTCATTTGTTAAAACCAAAACATTAATTTGAACACGACAATTAAATGCATGATTCAATCCTTTTGTTGATTTATTTGTTTGATCCAATTCGTACCATGATTGTTAGAGTTATATCACATATTGTTAATATTTTTAATCATGAGATTTGTTTAAGCTAAATTTGCACGGATTTTTTTGGGATAAAATATGCATTATTTCAGTAATTAAATAAAAAAAATTGTATTGCTCAAATTTTACCCAAAGTTATTTAATCAAATTTTGCATAGATTTTATTATATCTCAAAATTTGTACGGATTTTGCACAGAGATAATTATACCTCAGATTTTGTTAAAAACAATTTTATTCAGAAAAACATAATTTCCCACAAAATTCGCACAGAGATTTTGCAAAATCTTATTATATCTTAGATTTTATACATATATGAGTATATCTCTTTTATTCAGGATTTTGCAAAATATAATTTTGCGACACGAATTTTGTGCGAATTTTGCTTATATGTTCTCAATTATAAATTGATATTGCACAAATATTGCGCGAAATTTGTATATGATTATCAAATAATTTCATTGGATTGATTGATTGAGAACTTAGTTTGATTGCATGATATTAGCAAAATAGTGAATGTGATGACTGATTTATGACAATTAGTTTATTGTTTATTTTGCTTAAAACAATGAATGGTGGAGATTTATGCTTGGGCATATAGTGTTATTAGTTACACCATTCTGAAAGAAAAATAAAAGATTTTTCTCATTTGAAAATGAAAAAGGCAAGTGTGAGTATTGTCTCGGGTAGTGAAAAGATAATTGAAGGTTCATGAAGAGCATATTTGTTATTGCTTACAGGAATGCAATATGAAATTGTTGATGAATTATAGTCTCCCAGTCTCAAAGAAATATATTGAGTTTTAAAGATATCCACATGATTGAATATCATATTGAGATGATGAGGAAATTAAAAAATATTTCCCAAAGAAATCTATTGATTTTTAAAGATATCATAATGAGATTATGAGCAAAAGAAATGATAAGTCTCAGAGAAGTCTATTGATTTTTAAAGATATCCGGAAAATAAATATTATATTGAGACTATGAGCGAATGAAATAATAAATACCTTCAGATCATAAGTATAACCCAAGATGAGGAAGTGCTTTTAGTCAAGCGGTTAAAGGTCCACCTCTGCAGTCTTCCAGCCGGAGTTTGACTCCAGTAGATAACATTTTCCCGCAAAATAGAGATTTGGCAATGGATCTGGCTTTGCCCAAGACTATAATGTTATTGTGGAAACATTACCCGTATTCTACACTAGATTGCACTATACTAAGATTTTAGTACGATTGAGGGAAATGTTACAGTAAGCTAGAAGTTTACTGATAACCTCAGTGTTTGGCACGACCGGTTAGGCCATCCCGGTTTGATGATGATGCGAAAGATAATAATGAATTCATGTGGACATTCATTGAAGAACTAGAAGATTCTTCCTAATAAATTTACATGTGATGCATGTTCACAAGATAAGCTAATCATAAGGCTTTCACCAGCCAAAATAAATTTTGAATTGATTAATTTTTTGGAACGGATACAAGGTGATATATGTGGACTGATTCATCCACCGTATGGAATCTTTAGATATTTTATGGTTCTAAGTGATACATTGACTAGATGGTCACATGTATCCTTGTTATCGACCCGTAACGTGGTATTTGGCTCAATTGATTAAATTACGAACACATTTTCCAGATTCCTTTAAAGGCAATTCGTCTTGATAATACTGATGAATTCGCGTCTCAAGCCTTTGATGATTATTGTATGTCCATTGGGATAAGTGTTGAATATCATGTAGCTCATGTTCATACACAACATATTACATGTTGTAGCATTGATTCGCATCAAGCCAATGAATAATTATGAGATCTCCCCATCACAATTGGTGTTTGGTAAGCAACCAAATATAACCCATCTTACAGTTCTTAAATGTGCTATATAGTTGCTCCACCACAAAAATCTAAGATGGGACCTCAAAGGAGGTTAGAAAAGTATGTTGGATATGAAACTCATTTGAAGAGGAGACTGTTATTTTAGTGAGTCATTATTCCAACATAAGGGAGGGGGGGGAAGTAAACAGCTGGAAACGATATAGATGAAAAAGAGTTATCATTGATCCTCATTGTTGTAAATAATGTGAACTGGAAGTTCAAAAGATAACTCATTTACAAAGTTTAGCGTATTAGTTGCCACACGCTTACTGACCAGAATAGAATGATAAAATCACATATTCCATCTGTGCTCCGATTATAATTGATGTCCCAGAAGGACTGTACCAACTGCAAGTGAGTCTAAAGAGCGCATGAAGCGTGATAGACTTCTTGGTTCCAAAGATAAAATTCCTCGGAAAATAAAAAGAGCAAATATTAAAAATGGAAGAACCGAGGTAGTAAAGAATTGTAAAAGATCTCGAGAAGAGACATTAGACATGACAAATAAAGAAATCTAGGTACGTTGATAAAGATTTCAACTAGTTGAGTCATGTCTGGAATGGAACCAGAAAAGCAAATCGACGTCGATAATATTTGTGCATACAATGTAGCAGTTGATGTTAAAAAGGAAAATCGAGGATCATGAATCGCGATAGATGTTTTGTGAAAAGTGTACACAAATTGATAATGGCCAAAATGAAAGGAAACAATATCTTGTAGAGATAAGTATGAGGTCTAGTTGTCTGTACACCAGAATGTGTAAAATTAGTGGGACAAGAGGAACGATAGTTGTGAAATTATGAGAGATAAATAAAGGTTCTCAGAA
>VBRH01002546.1:0-10392 GCA_014578085.1 Cardamine resedifolia
ACATTAAAGCAGGGCAAACACTAACCTCTCAGAAAATTGTCCAGATATAGAATTCGAGTCAAATCCAGACTTCTCACCTAGACCCTAAATCGGAGCAAACGGTAACCGCTCAGAAAATTGTCCAAACTTAAACTTCGAGTCAAATCCGAACTTATTGCCTAGACCCTAAAACGGGGAAAACGATAACCTCTAAGAAAATTGTTGAGAAATAGATTTCAAGTTGAATCTGGACTAGTCACCAAGACCCTAAATCGGGGAAAACTCTAACCGCTTAGAAAATTGTCCAGATATAGACTTCGAGTCGAATCCAGACTTTTCGCCTAGACCTTAAATCTAGGCAAACGCTAACCACTCGAAAAATTGTCCGGACAAAGACTTCAAGTCAAATCTGGACTTGTCGCCTAAACTCTAAATACGGGCAAACAGTAACCGCTTAGAAAATTGTCCAGATATAGACTTCGAGTCGAATCCGGACTTGTCGCCTAGACCCTAAGTTGGGGCAAATGCTAATCGCTCAGAAAATTTACCGGACATAGACTTCGAGTCGAAATTGTCTCGAAATAGACCTCGAGTCCATTTTGGACTTGTCCCTGAGACCCTAAATCGGGGAAAATGTTAACCGCTCAAAACATTTTCCAGACATAGACTTCGAGTCGAATCCGGACTTGTCGCCTAAACATTTAAACTGGGCAAATGCTAACCTCTTAGAAAATTGTCCGGACATAGACTTCGAGTCAAATCTGGACTTCTCGCCTAGACCCTAAATCGGGGCAAACGCTAACCGCTCAGAAAATTGTCCGAACATAAATTTGAGTCGAATCCGGAATTGTTGCCTAGACCCTAAATCGGGGAAAATGCTAACCGCTAAGAAAATTGTTGGGACATAGATTTCAAGTCGAATCCAGACTTGTTGCCTAGACCCTAAATCTAGGTAAATGCTAACCGCTTGGAAAATTGTCTGGACATAGACTTCGAGTCGAATCTAGACTTGTCTCCTAAACCCTAAATAGGGACAAACGCTAACCACTGAGAAAATTATCCGGATATAGACTTCAAGTTGAATCCAGACTAGTCGGCTAGACACTAAATCAAAGAAAACGCTAACCGCTTAGAAAATTTGCCAGATATAGACTTTGAGTCGAATCCGGACTTGTCGGCTAGACCCTAAATCAAAGAAAACGCTAACAGCTCAGAATATTGTTCGGATATAGACCTCGAGTCTAGTCTGGACTTGTCGCCTAGACCCTAAATCGGGGAAAACGCTAACCGCACATAAAAGTTTCCAGATATAGACTTCGAGTCGAATCCGGACTTGTCGCCTAAACATTAAAGCTGGGCAAACGTAACCTCTCAGAAAACTGTCTGGACATAGACTTCGAGTTAAATCTGGACTTCTCGCCTAGACACTACATCGGGGCAAACACCAACCGCTCAGAAAATTGTCCGAACATAAACTTCGAGTGAAATCCGAACTTATCGCCTAGACCCTAAATCTAGGCAAATGCTAACCGCTTAGAAAATTGTCCAAACATAAACTTCGAGTCGAATCTGGACTTGTTGCCTAGACCCTAAATCGGGGAAAATGCTAACCGCTAAGAAAATTGATGGGACATAAATTTCATGTCGAATCTAGACTAGTCGCCTAGACCCTAAATCGGGGAAAACGCTAACCACACAGAAAATTGTCCAGACATAGACTTAGAGTCGAATCCAGACTTATCGCCTAGATTCTAAATTGGGGAAAATGCTAACGACTCAGAAAATTATCCAGACATAGACTTCGAGTCGAATCCTGACTTGTCTCCTAGACCCTAAATCGGAGCAAACGCTAACCGCTCAGAAAATTTGCCGGACATAGACTTCGAGTCGAATCTGGACTTGTCGCCTAGACCCTAAATCAAGGAAAACGCTAACCGCTCAGAACATTTTCTAGACATAGACTTTGAGTCGAATCCGGACTTATCGCCTAAACATTAAAGCGGGGCAAACGCTAACCTCTTAGAAAATTGTCCGGACATAGACTGGGAGTCAAATCTGGACTTCTCGCCTAGACCCTAAATCAGGGCAAACACTAACCGCTCAGAAAATTGTCCGAACATAAACTTCGAGTCGAATCCAAACTTGTTGCCGAGACCTTAAATCAGGGAAAACTCTAACCGCTAAGAAACTTTTTGGGACATAGATTTCAAGTCGAATCCAGACTTGTCACCTAGACCCTAAATCTAAGTAAACGCTAACCGCTTGGAAAATTGTCCGGATATAGGCTTCGAGTCGAATCTAGACTTGTCGCCTAAACCCTAAATAAGGGCAAAAGCTAACCGCTTAGAAAATTATCTGGATATAGCCTTCGAGTTAAATCCAGATTTGTCGCCTAGACCCTAAATTAGGGCAAACGTTAACCGCTCATAATTTAATTGATCAAAAGAAGAGTATTGGGGCCGAATTGTAAAGCTGCATACGAGGAGGGTCTGTTGTGCAATTTTTGAAAATTGGCTAAAAACCAAAGCTTCACCTCTTCTTCTTTAAACTTCATTTTAATCACCTCTGGCCTTCATCTTCGCGCGATCCATCAAGGAAGAGGAGCTGCAGCGAACATCCGAGGGAGAGTTAGAGGTCAAGGCAAGGAGAGGAAGAGAGGAAGAGGAAGAGGAAGAAGAAGATTGTGAGTGAGGGCACGGTGGTAGCTGGGCTGAGCGGGAGAAGCACGTCTCTTCTTCTTTATTGTAGTTTCCATGGCTGTTGTGTTCTGGTGTTGTTCAGTGTCGGGTTAAGTTTTGTTGGAGGCGGTGGTGTGAGATCAAGAGGACAGATCCGAAAAGTTCTAGGAGAAAGGAGAAACGGAGGAGCAAATCTAATCCTTTTGATCTTAAATTTTATGGAGAGATACACGGCATCTGTATCTAGCGATAGCCGCAAGAGGATTTAAATTCGGGACTATGGTCAGAAAGTTATGGCCGTTCTTCTGAGGCGGAATTTTGATGATCAGAATTGACCGCCGTCCAACTTCAAGGGCAGTTTCCCGGTGAACCGTAGAGAGTTAGGAGACGTTATACATATCACTAGAAAGCCCCGGATGTCAGCTTTCCAGAAGCAGCAGCCGATTTAGGTTTTCAAATAAACTATGATCGGAAATAGGAGTTTAAGAAGTCGCGGTGGCGGTGGTGATGGAGAGGAATGGAGTTAGTGGTGGTGGTGGGTGAGTGAGTTGATGGTGGGGTTACGCGTCCGTGACTTTTGCAGAGAAAAAATAGTTGGCTTATTAGTGGTTTAGTGGGTATTAAGCTTTTAGATTAATTTATTATTATTTTAGGTCGCGTTTGAGAGTTTTAGGTGTTATTCATCCCGGGGAGTTCCAGAAAATTGCAGAATTTTCTGTGTGGGGCTAAGGTGAGTGCAGGACCATAGGCTTAAATGAATAATTTTGATAAATGATGTAATTTCATGATTATAGGCCGTTTACGATCTCTTGTGGTCTAGATCGAGTGTTTCATGAGATGTTTAATTTATTCGGTATTTTCGTGATAGTTATATTAATTATCTTAATTATTTGTATGAATAGCATGTAGATGGGAGGATTGCCTCACTAAGTATTTATCAAAATACTTATGCATCTCCTTTTTAATTGATGCAGGAAAAGAAAAAGTGTGACCGTGGGACCAGGGCGAGGAAGAGGGGATGATCTAGACTTGTCATTTTATTAGTGATTTTATTTAATAATTTATGATTTACGGTTTTTCGGATTTAATTCTGAACCGGGAATTAATTGTTGAATTAACTTTTGTGAGGGTTTAATTATTTTATTGGAATTTCCATGAATGGTTTATTTGGATTTAAATTAAACCAGGGATTTAATTTTAAACCGGGGATTTAATTGTTAAATTAAATTCATGAAAGTTAATTATTTCATTGGAATTTTCTATGAATATTTTATTGGAATTTTCCATGAGTTGTTGATTGATTTTAATTATTATTATTCATGGGATTTTAATTATAATAATAATGAGTTGTTGAACACCGGGTGCGGTTGTTTCAATTTGGTATTTAGAGCCTTTAGGTTTTAGGACGGTTTTGAAAAGTTTAATTTGGAGTTTAATTGAGTTTTTCGGTGTTATTTATAGCATGAGTAAACCGTTGTTGAAATTGTCTATGTGAGTTAGTCATTTTGGTTGAGCATGAAGTTCTAGATCATCCTCTTCGAGACTTCAAGAGATTCCACGGTAAGACTTCTTTGTTGTGTTGTGGATATTATTTTTAGTAGTAATTTAATAACTGTGGTTTCGCCAAGGATGGTGAATCCTGGTAGAGTTCGGGGTCGTGGTGGCCAAGCTGGTCGTGGTATGGGTGGAGGTCAGGGTCACGTTCAGAGGAACCGAGAGCTACAGTGGTTGAGGAGAGTGTAGCATGGAGTGCTACGGTTTAGCAGGTCGTGGGGTCGCAAACGGATCAGGTGGAGTCTGAGGGTGTGGCCGGTGTGGGTGTCGGTGTTGCTGGAGTGCCAGCGAGTGCTGCGGGTGTTGTAGCAGGTGTTGCTCAGGCTCAAGATGACTTTATTGTGGACCTCTTGACCATGTCGTTGGAGCGGTTACCAGAGTAGGTACCAGTGCAGGCTCTGGATGTACCACTGATAGCAGAGGTGCAACCGAGGGTTGAGGTTATAGGTGAGCCTCCATCATACCTGAAGATGATGGACCAGTTAAAGAGGATTGTTACAGGATTATTCTCAGGTGGTACTAAGCCTGAGGAGGCAAATGAGTGAAAGATGCGATTGGAGCGGAATTTCCGTTCAATTAGGTGTCTAGAGGGATACCGGGTGGATCTCGTAGTCCACTATCTGGTGGGTGGCGCACATCTCTCGTGGGGAGGTGTTGCGGCCCGGAGGGTCCTGTCCGAGATGGCTTGGGAGGATTTTTTTTTTGGCAGAGTCTAACTCCAAGTATTTCCCTTAGGACGCATTGGACCGGTTGGAGAGATGGTATCCAAAGTTGGCTCAAGGGAACCAGACGGTTCGTGAGTATGAGGCAGAGTTTAACTATCTCATAGTGTACGGGGGTCATGCTCTGGATGATGAGCATGCCCGAGTGAGACGGTTTATAAGAGGTATTCGGGCCAAGTTGCGGAACCGTTGCATGGTCTGTAACTATGCTTCGGTAGTGGAGTTGGTTGAGCGGGCAACCTTAATTGAGGAGGACATGAGGCCCAGTCCAGATCGCAGGTTGTGAGTTCTGGGGTTCCGAGGAAGCCTCAGAGTTTTTCTCCGAGCAAGGGGGCAAGTTTGGTGGTAAGCAGGGGCAGAAGAGGAAGTGGGAGGACACTTCCAAGGCTGTGGGTGCAGGGTATCGATGTTTTCGGTATGACAGTCCAGAACACTGTATCGCCGACTGTACCAAGGCTGATGTGCGGGTTGCTTCCATTGCTAGGAACCCGGGCACGTGAGGACCACTTGCCCAAAGCTGGGGTAGCAAGCACCGAGGATTAAGGCACCACCGCCGAAGCGGGCCGCAGTAGCGCCTCAGGTGTATGCCTTGGGTTCAGAGGCCGGTGGAGCAAGCAGCAGTAGACCGATCACTGGTTGTTCGTGTCTGGTAGTCCTAGCTTATGGTTTGCGTAAGGACCTTAAGCATAGCGGGGATCGAGTTTCATGTGCTGTTTGACTCCGGAGCATCTCACACTTTTGTTACACCAAGCTGGGTGTTTGAGAATGGGATCCAGGAGCAGTTTGGTGATCATTCGGGAGACATGAGAGTCGCTGAGGGTCGGTTATTAGAGACTCGAGGTTGTGCTGAGGGCATCAACATTCTCATCGCTGGATAGTTGATACCGGCTGACTTGAATGTATATCCGGTGGAGTTATGCGACGTCATTTTGGGCATGGACTGGCTAGGAAAGTCCAAGGCTCATCTCGATTGTCATAGAGGCCGAGTCGTTTTCGAAAAAGTAGGCAGGAGGTTGGTTTACCAGGGGGTGCGACCGGTTTCTGGGAGCAAAGTGGTTTCGGCTATACAAGCCGAGCCGCTGATTAAGCAGGATTGTGAGGCATACCCGGCGACCATATTGATGTTCGGGGAGGTCGGGGAGTCAGCATTTCTGGACATTAAGGTTGTTAAGGAGTAAGAGGAGAGTTTTAGAGAAGCTGCGGGAGCAGCAGCTGTTTGCTAAGTTGAGCAAGTGCTGTTTCTTGCAGCGGGAGATGGGTTTACTGGGCCATGTTGTCTCAGAGAGCGGAGTGGCTGTGGACCCAGAGAAGATTCGAGCGATAGAGGAGTAGCCGAGACCAAGGAATGGCACTGAGATCCAGAGTTTCCTTGGTCTAGCGGGTTATTATCGGAGATTCATCAATGGTTTTACAAGTATGGCTCAGTCTATGACAAAGCTAATTGGAAAGATGTTCCGTTTGTGTGGTCTCCGGAGGGTGAGGAGAGTTTTGCAAAACGGAAGACGATGTTGTCTAGTACACTAGTTTTGGCTTTACCGGAGCCGAGTGAGCCTTTTGTGGTGTACATGGACGCATCAAGATCGGGTCTCGGTTGTGTGTTGATGCAGTAAGGAGAGGGTGATTGCCTATGCTTCACGGCAGTTAAGGAAGCATGAGTGCAACTATCCTACCCACGACTTTGAGATGGCTGCATTGGTATTTGCCTTGAAGATTTGGAGATCTTATCTTTATGGCAGGAAGGTTCAGGTGTTTACTGATCATAAGAGCCCGAAGTACATCTATACGCAGTCAGAGCTGAATTTGAGGCACAGTCGTTGGATAGAGTTAGTGCCAGATTATGATCTAGAGATAGCTTACCATCCCGGGAAGGTAAATTTGGTTACGGATGCGCGGAGTCGCAAGCGAGTAACTTCGGCTTGTGAGTGAGACATGGAGTCCTTGTTGAGTGAGATTAGTGCGCTGAGATTGTGTGCTACATCTCAAGAGCCGTTTGACTTGGAGGCAGTAAACCAGGCGGATATTTTGAGCAGAGTTTGGTTGGCTCAGAAAAAATATGAGGATCTGGTTAAGGCTTCCGGTAATGTGGGTTCAAAATATCAGGTCTCTACGAAGGGGACTATTCTGGTGCATGGGCGGGTTTGTGTACCCAGGGATGGGGATCTGAGACGCGAGATCCTAAGTGAGGCCCATGCGAGCATGTTTTTGATTCATCCAGGGACGACCAAGATGTATTGTGATCTAAAAAAAAGGTATTATCATTAGGTCAGGATAAAGAAGGATGTGGCTAACTGAGTCGTAGCTTGCGATGTATGCCAGTTAGTGAAGGCTGAGTATCAGGTTCCGAGCGGCTTGCTGAGGAGTTTAACCATTCCAGAGTGAAAGTGGGTTATGATCACGATGGATTTTGTCGTCGAACTGCCAGTTTCTCGAACCAAGGATGCTATTTGGGTCATCGTTGATCAGTTGACCAAGTCGGCGCATTTCCTGGCCATCAAAAAGACTGATGGAGTGGCAAATTTGGCGAAGAAGTACGTCAATGATATTGTACGACTTCATGGGGTACCCGTGAGTATCGTTTCGGATCATGATTCCAAGTACACCTCAGTGTTTTGGAAGGCCTTTCAGGCATAGATGGGCACAAAGGTACACATGAGTATGACATATCATCCTCAGACGGATGGGCAATCCGAGAGAACCATTCAGAGTCTTGAGGATTTGTTGAGGATGTGTGTGCTTGACTGGGGTGGCCAGTGGATGGATTACTTGAACTTTGTAGAGTTTACGTATAATAATAGCTACCAAGCGAGTATTGGGATGGCCCCATATGAGGCGCTGTATGGGAGGCCGTGTTGTAAACCATTATGCTGGACCCAAGTGGAGGAGAGGAGCATGTTTGGTGCAGACTTTGTTTAGGAAACTACGAAGAAGATTCGGGTTTTGAAGCTGAACATGAAGGAAGCCCAAGATCGGCAAAAGAGTTATGCCGATTAGGGGAGGAAAGACCTCAAGTTGGAGGTGGGAGATAGGGTGTATCTCAAGATGGCTATGTTACGGGGTCCTAACAGGTCCATTACAGAGACTAAGTTGAGTCCAAGGTATAAGGGTCTGTTCAGGATTGTTGATCGGGTTGGACCGGTTACGTATCGGTTAGAGTTACCCGAGATTATGTGAGCATTTCATAAGGTCTTCCATGTGTCGATGCTGAAGAAATGTTTGCATAAGGATGATGAGGTCGTGGCTAAGATTCCATCAGATCTTCAGCCTAATATGACCATAGAGGCACGACCGGTGAGGATTCTCGAGAAGAGAGTCAATCAGTATTGTAGGAAGAAAGTTCTAATGATCAGGATCTTATGGGATTATGACGGGGTTGAGGAACAAACTGGGGAATCGGAGTCGAGGATGAAAGCAAGATTCAAGAAGTGGTTTGAGAAGCAATCCGAGGCTTGAGCTTTCATCGAGGGTTTCCAGTTCGAGTTTTTTCATTATGACATGTTGGTCATTATGATTTTGTTTAAATAAGATGGATAGTTCTTATTTGTTGGCTGGTATTGTCATGAGGGTTACGTGAACTTGAGGTTCTGAAAAAAGTTATGGAAAGAGTTTTTATGAGAAGTTAAAAACTTGATGATAATCGGATGAGATTATATGTGTATCCTGAGTGACTGGGTATGCAGTGAGATAACCTGAGTATTGGTTATGAAAAGTTGATATTCCGGGGTGCGAATATTGTTGATACCGTACTTAATCGGAATGAGATTATATGTGTACCCTGAGTGACTAGGTATGCAGTGAGATAACCTGAGAATTGGTTATGGAAGGTAGATATTCCGGGTGGGAATATTGGTGATGCCGTACTACCTTGCGAGGTAATACGCGGATCATGGAAATTAGCTCAGTCGAGAGTGCTTATAGACGTATTGAGGGTTATGATTACTCACAGGACGGATCGGTACTGTATAACTCTAGAGAGGATAGAGTGGTATATGATATCGAGAACCCGTAAGGTATATTGCCCAGGGTGGAGTGATATGTGATATCGAGAATTCGTAAGGTTATACTGCCCAGAGTAGAGTGGTATGAGTGGGATACCCAGAACTCGTAAGGTATATAGTCCAGGATGGAGTGGTATGTGATATCGAGAACCCGTAAGGTATATTGACCAGGGTGGAGTGGTATGTGATTACCGAGAACTCGTATGGTTATATTGCCCAGAGTAGGGTGGCATGAGTTGGATACCGAGAGCTCAAAAGGACTTTGTGGCCTGAGAGTGGAGTGGTATGGATACCCAGAACTTTCGAGACTTTGTGTCTTTAAGTGGAGAGGTATGATTATGAGTTATGAGCAGATAATTATGACCAGAGTCTTGAGCCGATGACTGAATATGAACCGTTAAGGCCAAAAGGTTTGACCTAAAGCCGTTGGGGAGAACTAGAGAGGTCAAAGGTGGCCTTAGAGTGGGAATAGTGTTAGTTGAATCCGCTCAGAGGGAGCAGAAGCGTTAGATTCGAGGATGAATCTATGTAAGTGGGGTCTTGTGGTATAGGATTCCGGGAGTATTTGAACTAAGTATAGACAGTGCAGTGTTGAAATATTAACCGAAAGGCTATGCCTTAAACATTATGGTCATGGGACTATGCTGAGTTGTTATAGCAGTTGTACTATGCTGAGTTGGAATAGCGGTTGTGCTATGCTGAGTTGTAATAACGGTTGTGCTATGCTGAGTTGGAAAAGCGGTTGTGCTATGCTGAGTTGGATTAGCGGTTGTGCTATGTTGAGTTGGAATAGCGGTTCTGCTATGCTGAGTTGGAATAGCAGTTGTGTTATGCTGAGTTGGATTAGCGGTTGTGCTATGCTGAGTTAGAATAGCAGTTGTGCTATGCTGAGTTGGAATAGCGGTTGTGTTATGCTGAGTTGGAATAGCGGTTGTGCCATGCTAAGTTGTAGTAGCGGTTGTGCTATGATGAGTTGGAATAGCGGTTGTGCTATGTTGAGTTGCAATAGCGGTTGTGCTATGTTGTGGATGTTCGCTGGAATGTTAGATTCGGGGACGAATCTATGTTAATGGGAGAAAATTGTAACATCCGTAATCCATTAATTGAATTTTTAAATTGGAGAATTAAGAGTTTGGGGCTGAATTGATTAAATCATTTGTTGTTGTTGGATTTAATTGATCAAAGGAAGAGTATTGGGGCCGAATTGTAAAGCTGCATACGAGGAGGGTCTGTTGTGCAATTTTTGGAAATCGGTTAAAAACCAAAGCTTCACCTCTTCTTCTTTAAATTTCATGATGATCTCCTCTGGCCTTCATCTTCACGCGATTCATCAAGGAAGAGGAGCTGCAGCGAACGTCCGAGGGAGAGTTAGAGGTCAAGGCAAGGAGAGGAAGAGAGGAAGAGGAAGAGGAAGAAGAAGATTGTGAGTGAGGGCACGGTGGTAGCTGGGCTGAGCGGGAGAAG
>VBRH01002547.1:0-10368 GCA_014578085.1 Cardamine resedifolia
AGAGAGGAAGAGACAACATTAAAACAGGTTCGAAATTTGGAAAATGTCTCTTGAACTATCCTTGGCTGAAAATGTGTTGTTGGGCTTGCGGAAAATCAACTAAATGGGCCAATGATGATGCGATCTATGTCCTTGTTAAAAACCTTACCAACAAAACCCATTGGGACAAAAATTGGTGAAGGGAAAAAGAGCACAAATGGAGCACATACCCACTTAGTGATTTCTTTGGACCCCTTGAATTTGCTTGGGGATAGTGAAAATAGCAAATTCTTTGTTTCCTTGAAGAACTGGCAAGAAAGGTGTTGTATGGCTCTCGTGTAGTTCTTGCACGTCT
Organism: Cardamine resedifolia; assembly: GCA_014578085.1. Taxonomy (NCBI): domain Eukaryota; kingdom Viridiplantae; phylum Streptophyta; class Magnoliopsida; order Brassicales; family Brassicaceae; genus Cardamine; species Cardamine resedifolia. The sequence goes on from VBRH01002547.1 coordinate 335, forward strand.
CTTGCAATCCCTTAATGATGAGGCTGTTCATGGACTTGATAAACTGCTCTCTCACACGCCTTGTTCCGGATCTTGTTCTTGGTTCTTGTTCATGGTTGCTATGTGTACAGCTTCTTCCTTAGATCCATCTGAGCTTGTATCGATGTCCTCATCATCTCCTCCCTCTTGAAAAGGTTCTGACCTCAGAACAGGTAAATCTGCATGGAAAGGAGCTAAATCAGTAACATTGAAAGTATGAGATATGGTGAACTCACCTGGCAGATCAAGTTTGTAAGCATTATTGTTGATCTTTTCTAGCACTTGAAATGGTCCATCGCCTTTTGGTGCGAGCTTGGATTTTCTTTTATCTGGAAATCTCTCATGCCTCATATGCAACCAACCCCAATCTCCTGGTTCGAATGTGACCTCTTTTCGGTGTTTATCAGCATATTGTTTGTTCTTCTCGGTCTTCTCTTCCAGATTTTTTTGTGACCTTTTGATAAAGCTTCTTTACAAAATCTGCTCTGGTTTCTCCTTCTTTAGAATAAACAGCTTGGGACAGAGATATAAGATCAATTGGAGTTTCGGGATTAAATCCATAGACAATCTGAAAAGGAGAAAATTTAGTACCGGAATGCTTAGCATGATTATAAGCAAATTCAATGAAAGGTAAACATGATAACCAGTTTCTTGGATTCTTACCAACCGTTGCTCTTAGCAAAGTAGATAGGGTACGATTTACTACCTCAGTTTGGCCATCTGTTTGGGGGGGACAAGTGGTTGAGAAAATCAGCTTGGTTCCCAACTTTCTCCACAACGTTTTCCAGAAATGGCTTAGGAACTTAGTGTCTCTATCTGATACAATGGTTCTCGGCACTCCATGTAAACGCACTACTTCTTTGAAAACGAGATCAGCAGTTAGAGTAGCGTCATTAGTCTTCTTGCATGGAATAAAATGAGCCATTTTTGAGAACCTGTCTACAACTACAAATATGGAATCCTTGTGGTTGATCTTTGTCAATTATGAACGAGGAGTCAAACCCTATAAACATCATTCACATCGATGAGGTAAAAGGAAAATTCAGAAATTAGCTCAGACTTTAGTGGATTTCTGTTGGAAATATGAGTGTCTCAAGTCAACTGGTGAGCCTTTGGGTTTTCCATTAGTGTCGGATGTCATTCATATTCAAATCAGTGGTCACTTAGATTCCTTTAAATGTAGTGGTTTCCTCAAAAAAATTATAGTTTCATACACAACTTTTTGACTCAATAAAACGAGAAACTGACTCTAAGAAAAGAAAAGAACATGTCAGTAACCACCTCCCCCAGACTTAAACAACATTTTCCCCAGTGTAATAGAAGCATAGGCTTGATGAAAAAAAAATGATATGAAATCGAGAAAGCAAAAAGAAACAAGAATCATACATGTGTCGACCGACACACAGTCTGGTGTCGGGCGACACCAAGCTTATATCGAGAAAGTTGTTCTCGTAGTCACCCGTGTCGACCGACACACGCGTGTGTCGCAACCGACACATTCTGGAAAAACGCACAGATCGATCATGTAGAAGTGGGATTGATCAATCTAGAAACTTACGGTTTTTCTCGTGCCATTAGATCGTTCGATCAGTCATTCTCCGGGAATTTTTTTTTTTTGAATAAAATACATAAGACAACAAGACTCTGAAAATAATATTTACACACTTACTGGTGGGTTCCTCCCACTAAGTGCTTGTTTAACGTTGTTAGCTTGAGTGTGGCACGGTTAGGCGGCATGTTCTTCAGTTAGAGACACAATGTTTCCTAATGGAATTTCGGCTTTCGCCCAGTAGTGTTTCACCGTTTGTCCATTTACTATGAACTCATCGCCGTCAGCACTTATCAAGACGACAGCGCCATACGGTCGCACCTCCTTGATAGTAAAAGGACATGACCAACAAGAACGCAATTTTCCAAGAAACAATTGTAGACGAGAGTTATACAGAATTACCAGGTCATTCAACTGGAAGTTCCTGGAGATGATCTTTTTATCATTATATGCCTTTGTTCACTCCTTGTATAACTTAGCGTTCTCATAGGCGTGGTATATGATTTCATCCAGTTCATTCAGCTGAATCAATCACTTCTCTGCAGCAGACTTGATGTCGATATTAATCATCTTAACTGCCCATGCTGCTTTGTGTTCCAACTCAACTGGAAGGTGACAAGCTTTCCCGTAGAGGAGATGAAACAGTGTGGTCCCGAGTGGCGTTTTGAACGCAGTCCTGTAGGCCCATAATGTGTCATCCAGCTTAGTAGACCAATCCTTCCTAGTCTTGCCTACTGTCTTCTCTAAGATCTCCTTAATATGTCTGTTTGAAACCTCAACTAGTCCACTTTTCTGGGGATGATATAGAGTAGCCACACGGTGATGTACACCATGCTTCTTCAGCAATTTCCCAAAAACCTTATTGATAAAGTGAAAACCACCGTCACTTATCACAATCCGAGGCATTCCAAATCGAGGGACAATTATGGTCTTAAACAGCTTGAGAACCACAAAGGCGTCATTGGTCGGACTAGCGATAGCTTCCACCCACTTAGGTACATAGTCCACAGCAACCAAAATATACAGATTCCCGTAAGATGAGGGAAAAGGTCCCATAAAATCAATATCCCAGCAATCAAATACCTTAACCTCCAGGATGAAGTTCTGTGTCATCTCAAGCCTCTTGCTAATTTTTCCCTTTTGCTAACAAGCATCACACCGAGCTATGAATGCGTTAGTATCCCGGAACATGGTAGGCCACCAAAACCCCGCTTGGAGAACCTTAGAAACCGTTTTGTAAGGTCGCAAAATGTCCAGCATACTCGGAACCACGACAATGAAATAGGACATCCGGAACCTCAGTCTCAACAATACATCTTCTGTACATGCCATCAGCACAGTGCTTGTACAAGTAAGGTTCATCCCAATAGAACCTTCTAATCTCTCTCAAGAATTTCTTCTTGGCATATCATGTAAAGTTCTCTGGCTTCTCATGAGCAGCAAAGGTAATTGGCAATATCAGCTTACCATGGTCGATCAGTAAAACGACCAAACTCATTTTTATTTTTAATAAGTAATATTCCCAAAATCATAATTACTCTCAAGCCAACTTAAGATTCAACTAACTCATGAATAATACTTAATCAACTTCGGAAAATTAAAGAAATTCACTAAAACTCGATAAAATAACTCCACATAAATTATTCAACTACTAAGTAAAACTAATATTTAATTCAAATAAATTAACCCATGTTCTAAAATTAACCCGGAACTAAACAAATAAATTCACCAATTTAATCTACCAGATTTTAATCTAAAAATCATAAACTAATAAATAGGAACAGTCAAAACAAATCAACGAGTCTAGATCATCCCCTCTTGCTTGCATTGATCCCACGGTCACACTTTTTATTTCCCTGTATCAAATAAACAGAGATGTATAAGTATTTCGATAAAAACTTAGTGAGGCAATTCTTCCATCTACAAGCTATACACACAAACGATTTAAATATTTAGCATATTTAAATAGGAAAATACCGAATAAATCAACCATCTCATGAAACACTCGACCCAAATCCACCAGAGATCATACACGACCTAAATTCATGAAAACACATCGAATATTAAAATTGCTTAGTAAATTTATGGTCCTGCACTCACATTTGCTCACGACGATTTCCTTGAGGGTATTTTTCTTCTTAAGAAACATTCCTTTTCAGGAACTTATAGGGTTTCTTAAAGGTCACGGCAATACAACCCCAACCTTTCTTACTCACCTTACAGCCAACCACAACAACAAAACAACCTTCAACCTAAACTGGAAAAATATGGAAAAATGACAGAACGCACAGCCTGAAGGATGGGATCACAAATCAAAATCTAACCATCCACATTCTAATCGCACCATTGAAACTCAGCCCTTAGATGTCTTGAAGCTACCGTCAACGTTTCGTGATGATCCGACCACAGATGAACTCGCGATCTCCCTTTGAATCCACGTGGGTCCAGATCGCATCTTAAACAAAGCACATCACGAAAATACGAATAACTATTAGACTAACAACTCAAATCAACATCCGCAAAATGGAACATCTAGATCTAAGGATTAACTACAATGTCGCAAAATTTCTTTATCAATGGAAATGATTTGCTAGGTAAACATGTGCTCTACCATGACCTGTCATATCTGACTACAACTCCTTCTTCGGCAAGCTTCTTTCTCTCTTTCAGCCACACTCATCCTCTCTCTTTCTCTCCTTCAAGGTGGCCACAAAAAGTATGAGAAAGATCTAGGGCTTTGCGACTTTCAGGGTTTAAATATTCTTATGTTTAATTGCGGTCCACTTAAATTAAACCAGGAATTAGAATTACAAATATTAATCAATTTCTCCCTTGGTTTAATAATATCTTAAAAACCAGTATCCTGAACCAAATTAAAATTAACCCACCTCCACTTTTCATTTCCGACATAAAACTCAAATTTCCATTTTTCCGGAATACGCGCGTTACAATTCTCCCTACTAACATAGATTTGTCCTCAAATCTAACACTTATGTCCCATCCACAAGGACTCAACCACACATATCACAACACAACAGTCACACCTGACCATTCCAGCCCACACATCCGGTTACGAGATCAAACAATATTGACCTTCGAGGTCTACATTCAGTCACTGGCTTAAGACACCAGTCATAACTCTTTGCTCACAACTCAAACTCATACCTTTCCACTCTAAGACACCAAGTCCTATGAGTTATGGGTATCTATACCACTCCGCTCGCAGGCAACAAAGTCCTTTCCAGCTCTCGGTATCTAACTCATGCCACTCCACTGTAGGAAATATAACCTTACGAGTTCTTGGTAATCACATACCACTCCACTCTGGGCTATAAACCTTACGAGTTCTCGGCATCGCACTCATACCACTCCACTCTGGGGAGTATAACCTTAAGGGTTCTCGGTATCACATACCCCTCCACCCTGGGCTATATACCTTACGAGTTTTGGGTAACAGATGAACTATCCATCCTCCTTAGAGTTATATAGGACCGGTCCATCCTTTGAGCAATCATGACCTTCAATATGTCTATAAGCACTCCCGACTGAGCTATCTTCCATGATCCGAGTACAACCTCGTAAGGTAATACCGGCATCATCCATATTCCCACCTAGAATATCAACCTTTCATAACCAATACTCAGATTATCTCACCGCATACCCAGTCACTTAGGGTACTCACGTAATCTCTTCCTGATTATAATTCTAGTTTTTAGCTCCCCATAAAACTCTTTTCATAACCTTATGTTCACTTAACTCTCAGGACAATACCAACCATCAACAATAAGAACTATCCATCTTATTAAAAATCATAAGGAATTAATCATCTACAACACCGAAACGAAATACGTATGATCAACAAAACATAAATGATAAACTCAAAACTGGAAACCATCGATGAAAGCTCAAGCCTCTTATTTCTTTTCGGACCACTTCTTGAATATTGCTTTCATCCGTGCCTCCTGTTCCCAAGTTTGCTCCTCAATCCCGTCACAATCCCACAATACCCTGATCATCGGAACTTTCTTCATACGATCCTGCTTGACTCTCTTCTCAAGAATCCTCACTGGTCTTGCCTCTACGGTCATATTAGGCTAAAGATCTGATGGAATCTTAGCCACAACCTCATCATCCTTATGCAAACGCTTCTTCAGCATCGATACATGGAAGACCTTATGAAATGCTGGCATAATCTCGGGTAACTCTAACCGTTACGCCACCGGTCCAACCCACTCAACAATCATGAACGGACCCATATACCTCGGACTCAACTTAGTCTCTGTAATGTACCTGTTACGACCCCGCAACATAGCCACTTTAGATACACACTATCTCCCACCTCAAACTCGAGGTCTTTCCTCCTCTTATCGGTATAATTCTTTTGCCGATCCTGCGCTTCTTTCATGTTCAGCTTCAAAATCTGGATCTTTTACGTAGTTTCGTGAACAAAATCTGCACCAAACATGCTTCTCTCTCCCACATAGGTCCAACATATTGGTGTACGACATGGTCTCCCATACAACACCTCATATGGAACCATCCCAATACTTGCCTGGTCGCTATTGTTATATGTAAACTCTACCAAGTTTAGGTAATCCATCCACTGACCACCCTAGTCAAGCACATACATCCTTAGAAAATCCTCGAGACTCTGAATGGTCCTCTCGGATTACCCATCCGTTTGAGGGTGATAAGTTCTACTCATGTGTACCTTTGTGCCCATCTCAGCCTGAAAAGCCTTCCAAAACCCCGAAGTGAACTTGGAATCACGGTCTGAAACTATACTCACTCCCCCCCCCAATGAAGCCTCACAATCTCATTGACATACTTCTTAGCCAAAACAACACCTCCATTGGTCTACTTAATGGCCAGGAAATGTGCCGACTTGGTCAAACGATCAACAATGACCCAAATAGCATCTTTGGTCCGAGAAACTAGCAAACCGACCACAAAATCCATTGTAATCATATCCCACTTTCACTCTGGAATGGGTAAACTCCGCAATAACCCACTCGGGACCTGATGCTCAGCCTTCACTAACTGGCACACATCGTAAGCCGTAACAAAGTTAGCCACATCTTTCTTCATCCCGACCCAATGATACTACCTTATTAAGTCCCCATACATCTTGGTTGTCCCTAGATGAATAAAAAATATACTCACATAGGCCTCACTCAGGATCTCTCATCTCAGATCTTCATCTTTGGGTACACATACCCGCCCATGCACCAGAATAGTCTCATTCGCAGAGATCCGATATTTCGAACCCACATCACCGGAAGCCTTAACCAGACCCTCATCTTTTTCCTAAGTCAACCGAACCCTGCTCAAAATATCCTCCTGATTCGCTGTCGCCAAGCCCAACGGCTCTTGAGATGTAGCACACAATCTCAACATGCTAACCTTGCTCATCAAGGACTCCATGTCCCACTCACTAGCCGAAGCTACCCGCTTGCGACTCAACGCATCTGCAACCGAATTTGCCTTCTTGGGATGGTAGGCTATCTCCAGATCATAATCTTCCACTAACTTAGTCCAACGCCTCTGCCTAAAATTCAACTCTGGCTACGTAAAAATGTACTTCATACTCTTATGATCTGTAAACACCTGAACCTTCCCACCATAAGGATAAAATCTTCAAATCTTCCTGGCAAAAACCATTGCAGCCATCTCAAGATCATGGGTAGGATTTGCTCTCGTACTTCCTCAACTGATGCAAAGGATAAGCAATAACCTCCCCTTGCTGCATCAACATGCATCCGATACCAAATCTTGAAGCGTCCGTGTACACCACAAAAAGCTCACTCGGATCTGGTAAAGCCAAAATTGGTGTACTTATCAACATCGTCTTCAGATTCACGAAACTCTTCTCACACTCTAGAGACCACACTAACGAAACATCTTTTCCCGTTAGCTTTGTCATAGACTGAGCAATACTCACTAACCCGTTGACTAACCTTCGATAATAACCTACTAGACAAAGAAAACTCCTAATCTCAGTGGCATTCCTTGGCCTCAGCTATTCCCTGATAGCCTTAATCTTCTCTGGATCAACTAAAACTCCCTTCTCCGAAACAATATGACCCAAGAACCCAATCTCTCGATGCCAGAAACAGCACTTGCTCAACTTAGCGAATAACTTATGTTCCCACGCCTTCTCTAAAACGTTCCTCAAATGAACCTCGTGTTCCTTAGGACTATTTGAACACACCAAAATATCATCTTATAAAAATGATCACGGATTCGTCCATATACTCCTGAAACACTTCGTTCATCAATCTCATAAACGTTGCTGGTGCATTCGTCAACTTAAATGGCATCACCACAAACTCGTAGTGCCTATATCTGGTCCTGAAAGCCGTCTTCCAGATATCCACCTCATCTTCCAGATATCTGATGGTATCCCGACGCCAGATCTATCTTGGAGAACCAAGTAACTCTTCTCAGCTGATCCAATAACTCATCAATCCGCAATAGAGGATGCATGTTCTTCATTGTAACTCGGTGGAGCCCCCGATAATCGATACACAACTGGAAACTTCCATCTTTTTTCTTCACAAACAACATCGGCGCTCCCTTCGGTGAACTGCTCGAACGTATAAAACCCTTACCCAACAAATCTTCCAGCTGCTTCTTAAACTCCACAATCTGTGTTGGAACCATCCTGTACGGAGCCTTAGATATCGGCATTGTTCTCGATTCCAACTCAATCGTAAAAGGATCTGATCGAGATGGTGTTAACCCTTACAATGACTGAAAAATATCCTTGAACTCCTTAATAACCCGAATATCCCGAACCATAACCTCTCCAACAGTCTCTGGGGTGATATAGTCGCCAGATAAGTTTCACAACCCCGCTCGATCATTTTCTCAGCATGCATAGCCGAGATCACGAGACTCCCTGAAGTTGGTCTCATTATCTGATAAATCAACCTCCTTTTTTCTCTTTCGAACACAACACGTCCCTTGTGACAATCCATATGCACTCTAAACTTACCAAGCCAATCCATACCCAAGATAACATCATACAGTTCCACGGAACAAATGATCAAATCTTATGGCATAGACTACCCAGCCACCTGAACGTCCATGTTCTCAACTCGGCCAAGAGTGCTCATAAACTTCCCTCCAGCGACCTTAACGAACCCCAACTGCTCACCCGGTTCACACTGTTAGAATTTGCAGAATAAGAAGACTAGAGAGAGTGTGAGAGAGAGTATATGAAGAACATGAAGAGTATAAGAACTAAAAAGAATAGTAACAAAGAATACTTGATTCATTAAAATGTTCAAGGAAGAGTGTTACAGCATATATTGAGTATAAACAAGCCCTAGAGATCCCTGAAATCGGAGCCTAAGGAGGAGCCTCACATTACAGCATATTACGGTCTGTGGCGGTAGGGTACCGCCATGCGCTGTGTGGCGGTATACGACCGCTACAACTGACCGCTACACATTGTATGTGCTGTGTGTGGCGGTAGGCTACCGCTACAGATGAACCGCCATATCTTGCACACGGATCATGCTTTCTGGAGAGTTCCATAACGGTCGTTTGACCGCTATGGATGGACCACTATAGACTGTATATGCAATGGGTGGCGGTAGGCTACCGCCACGGTTGGATCGCTACACATCTTAGGTCTTGATGGCGGTAGGCTACCGCCACAGACAGACCGCTACAGCTTGTGGCTATAGGCTACCGGTATGACTCGACCGCTATGCATACCCAGATCAATACTCCCCCTCAAGCTTAGCCAACGAGGCAAAGATTAAGCTTGGAACCCCGTGAAGTATCACCTCATTAAAAACCTTAACATAGAAAAACCTCTTGGGATAAAAACTATGTTAAGCGAAAAAGAGTGTGATCTCCACGGATTAGAGGACATGATCAAGGGCGTGAAAGGTCTACAAGCCCAAGTTTGCTATAGATGTGAGTACAAACTTGGAGACTTGCAGCCTTGGTGAAGATATTCGCTAGTTGATCTTCGCTTCGAGTATAACATGGAAGAATTACTCTCTCTTCGATCTTCTCACAGACTTTGTGACAATCCACCTCAATGTGTTTTGTCCGCTCATGAAACACAAAGTTGGATGCGATATAAATGGCGACTTGGTTATCGCAATGCATGGTGATGGGGCTCGAGGATTCAATGCCAAGATCTTTGAGGAGAGCCTTGAGCCAAGTTAGCTCGTTTGTGAGTTTCCTCATTGCCCGGTATTCCGATTCCGCGCTTGAACAAGATACCACCTTTTGCTTCTTCGACTTCCAAGTTACCAAGTTTACAGTAATGAATGTGCAATAGCCGGTTGTTGACTTTCTATCCAACGTATCACCAACATAATCTGTATCACAATATCCTACGATCTCGGTGTTTCTGTTTCTTCCCATCCAAATACCTTGACCCGGACTCCCTTTGAGATATCTAAGGATTCTTTCCACCATACTCCAATGGTACTTTGTTGGCTCT
>VBRH01002548.1:0-10372 GCA_014578085.1 Cardamine resedifolia
AAAGTTCCATTCATGATTTCATCGTAATTCTGGCTGATTTTGGGATGGAGAAAGGTCCGACGATTTTATTTTGTTTTCTACAAAATTTTCTATGTTTCTGGTTTTTTTTTTCTGGGTTTTTATCGATTTTAAACCTAATTCATGAAATTGAAAATGATGTTGTTTTGGTTACTGAAAAACAACGTGTAGTCTTTATTATTTTGTCAATAACAACACGTAGTTTTGAGTATCAAAACGACGTCGTTTAGCTCATTCCGTCAAAGTTTTAACAAATACAAACGGAGCCACGTCGACGATATACTCAGTGACTATATTGCGGGTGATTTTACAGGTGGAGGGATTGACTTGCACGGTTTTTAGATGAAGGTCGTGCTTGCAAATTTTAATAAGTTTGATGGTTTTTTAGCAGAAAACTCTAAAAAAAACTAACCCAACAAAAAGATACAAAAGAAATTCCTAAATGGGAAAAAAAGATGAAGATATCATCACAATAATAAATTGAGCACAACAAATTAATCAAATATTCAAAATTTGGCATAAAACCAACTGAACAGAAAAACTAAAAAAAAAAATTCATTAAAACAAACCTTTGTAATGCTTAATTGATTTTTGATATGTATTTTTCAAAATCTCACACAACCAACCAATCACCTCTTCTAGTAGTAAATCTGTAAATTTTTGTTTAGCCAAGTTTACACAGTACTTATAATGAGGAAATACGAAAGATCTTTAATTAAGCTCATTAGATCCCCAAATTTACAACACCACAAAATACTTTAAACACAATAACACATTAATAATCACAAGATGAAACACAACAAACAAAAAGAGACAACAGATAAAAAAAAACACATAATATAGAATAAAAAGAGACTGGTTTTGTTGAATATTCTCTCTCAGTTCTGTCTCCATGTTCTTTAACTTTAACCCCACCATTGATGCACAGCAACACCTTCATCTCTAAGTTTGCCATACAGAGCCAAACACTCCCAATAAGCTCTTCCACTCTTACTCTGCATCTTCCTTCCCCTTAGCCCTAAACCCTTTGGCTTGCACTCCAAGAAAAGCTCATCCACCATTTTTATCGACTTATTCCTCATCATCTCCTCCACCACTTCAGCCTCTGCCTTCATCACCACGTATTCCTCCTCCTTCACATTCTCTTTAATCCACTCCGTCATCCCCATTTTCTCAGATTCTAGGCTCATCTCATCGTTCACCGTCTCAATCTTGTACATCTCAAACTTCTGATTCCTTTTTGGGTAATTTTCAACAAACCATTCTGTTCCGCTGCTTCCTTTCCCATTACCCACATCGATGAATACACGTCTCGAGTAGCTCCCGAGGTCCAAAGTATCTCCCATGAGGTCCGGGAGGTACCGTGTTCGTTTGAAGTACGTTCTTGATTTTCTTGAAGCTGCTCTTGGTGGTTCAAGGAGAACATCCTCTAGCTTCCTCAAAGCTTTTGCCTTAGCATCTTCTTCTTTGATACTGAGAAGCTTTCTCCCGGTGGTGACTAAGCTCTGTTTTTGCTCTGTTTCCCCTGTTTTCCTCATTGTCATTACCGTGTACTCAGAGCTCTTTCGATAGACTATTTCGTAGTTTAAATGTTTCAAGAAACTTGGAGGAAGATCTTGTAGGTTGAGTTGAACGGTGAGGAGACCACCAACTTTAAGAGTCCGGTCTATAAATCCAGCAGAGTCAATGTGACGAGAATGAGCAAAGGCGAAATCAAAGGTCTCGTTTGGAACCATGCTCTGCGTCTCCTGGTCGTTTGCAGATACAAGAAGCATCTCAGTTTCAATCACTGTTTGAGAGTATGAAGAAACAGTGACCTCATCATCTCCTCCACTTAGGAAGAGAGCTTTATCGCCGAGCTTAAATAGACCTTCCTTCTCTAAATCATTTAGAAGCAAAGGAAGTAGCTCAGGATAGTCAGATTCAACCGACTTAGATGGAGCGGTTGCATAGGTTCCATACTTGAGGAGACTTAACCAAGTAAATGACAAAAACAACAAAGCCAAAAGCGTTGATCTCATAAAGACACTCAAGATTTCAAATCGAGAAGCCTTGAGGAAAGAATCCGTAGAGCCTAAAGAAGAGCTCGAACGGTCACTCTTTTTCAAGAGGGAGTTAAAATGCTTTTGGCACATGGAGTGAAAGTCTTGGACAGTAACAAACACCATATCTTTTTGTTATGTCTTAAAAAACAGAGACAAAAGAGCGCGCGTGAAAAGTGCAGTTTAAAGTTAAAGAATTGGAAAGAGATAAGAGAAGAGAAGAGAAGAGAAGAGAAGAGCAGAAAAGAGAGAGCTAAAAGAGAATCCAAATGAAGTTATAAGAAGATAAAGAGAAGAGAGAAAGAGCGGGCGAGAGAAAGGCGAGTCTAGCGAGTGCAGAACCTTGCGGCTGTATGATTCCCACCGGTGAGAGAAACGCGGCTACTCTTCAAATTAGACCAAAGGGACATCAACTGCCTCATCCTCTGTATCTCCATTGCGATTTTATTAGCTATACCTCTTTCTTGCTCTCAATCTACTATTTCATCATTAACGCTCACAAACACAAATATATGTTTTTGTTTTAATATTATTAGTTTATGTCTGATAAATCAATGGATCCTCAGATGTTGCTTCCCATTTTTTTCAGAAGAGAAGAGATCAATTCAAGGAAGCAACATATGGGATGAAAAAGAGAAAGAGAGCAGAAAGAGGTCTCGTTAAATTGATCTTTGTGGATTGAATTTTTTTGAGGACTAAGTATTTTTGTTTCCCGCAAGAGATGAGAGAGAGATAGATTGAAAATATAAAGGGCTTTACTGTTTTTGTTTGAGCCTTTGTTTACGCCATGCCTCTCTCTATTTTAAGATATTTTCCTCTAAATTCATGGGGGAGGCTATAACTTCTTTTGCAAGTAACCTCATCACCCTCCTTTATTAGGGTATGGCCACATCAGTGCTTATACATTTCAGTTCTTAATTGTTTGACTCTGTTTTAGGGATAAGGAAACAACAATAAACTTTGTCACACGTTTGATTATTAATTGAATACAAACCAAAATCGAGTACCAAATCATCCATTTATATATTATATAGATTATGTTTTAATTTGGTTACTATAATTCATAAATAATAACAAATCCTAAAAATGGAAAACCTGATCAAAAATCTGGATTAAAACACCATCAACATTTTTAAACTATGATTTTTTTCTTTCTTTCAGATTTTAATACTTGCATCTAGCTGCATATTATCTCCTAGTTGGCTCATCATGAGGTTGTAAAAGCCAATTTCCCTAGTTTTAATAGTTTTCTAAGTAAATACAGTTTCTGAAATGGTTAGGTGAAAACAAAATATACTGATTTTTCAAGTTTTATTTATAGGATTAGACATCCATATCCAATAAACTGTAAACGTACGTAAATTCAATTAAGACAACATATAATAAAAATAAGAATATCAATTTAAATGCAGTAAGATTGTCTTATATCATCTAGGTTTACATTTCACTATGGGGGACAATGTCATAATCATCAAGCAGGTCGTAGCTGTAGCAAGTGCCGCACTTGACGGATTCAAGAGTGAAGCTAAGAAGATGGTAGTTGCACTAGTTTGTACCACCTCAGCACTGCATCCGCCTCGTGGAAAGAAGGAAACATCAGCTTGCCTTTCTCTGGTCTGAAGACTGATGGAGAGGAGGGAAAATAACATCAGTCTTCATAGTGGCTGTCTAACAAAATCCATTTTCCTAATAAACCCTTCAATTTTAAAATATAAGATGTTTTAAGAGTTTTTTTTTGTTTCAGAATATAGGATGTTCTCATCTTTTTTTATATAATTTTTAACTTTATTGAATCTTGTGTGACCAATAGTATTTTACAATTTTTCATAATTAACTAAATTGTTTATTTTTTAATTTTATTTTATATATTAAATAATATTTTAAAAAAGTAAAATCAACTTTTTAATTTCCACGATTTTATCTAAAACATCTTATATTTTGAAACGGATGAAGTATTTCTTCTTGGTGAGGACCTCTTATCTTAAAGTTAATAGTGAAAAATAACTTTGTTTTTATAAACAAGTGAATGTTGAACAATAAGTTCAAAGAGACAAGAATCTAAGGTGTTGAGAACTCTTGTTTATTGATTGAGATTTAAAATTGATGAACATAAAGAGAATTTAGGGTTTGTGATTTAAAGAAGAGCTAAAGATTGTCGAGTTGCCTTATTAGATATTCTCTTTGATTTCTGGATCATTTGTGAGGAGAAAACAGTTCTTTATTTATAGTGGTTTTTGAGAAGGTGGACGATTTTCTTTTCTTTTCTGACTTAGGATTTCATTTTCTTCCACACTTTCTTTTTCTAAGCTGATTAAGTCGGCTTAAGTTTACATGGATCAATTTAATTGGACTTCAAAGTAGGTTGGTTCTTGATTTGGATCGAGTTTAAGATAGGGTGATAAACCTGGTATCAAGAGTGAATCAAGTGAATCAAATGTCTTTTCATATTGGTCATTCAAATATCTTTACTATTAACACAATATCCTCTATTAGAGTAACAGTAAAAAAACTTTCTAAATTCATAATTCTAAATAGTGAACTGTCCAATATGCCTAATATGTTTCAAAAAACTGTTCATTTAGCCAATTATTCCTATATAATAAAGGGAGAATAGGGTAAAGAGCAAATGAAAGATTGTCTAATTAGTTAATCGACAATTTTGCTTTGGTAAACCCCATATTCAAAATATCGCTAGGCGTTAGTCGGGCGGCCGGATAGGGCCTAGCGCCTAAGAGATTAATCGAAGTTAATCGGAGATTAATCGGGGATTAATTTTAAGGTTTTTCGAATTTTTAATGTATTTATCTATTAATATAACAAGACTATGTAACAAAATTATTGTGGCCTAGTGGAAAGTTAGATGTTTAATGTCTAACTGGTTATGAGTTTGACCAAAACCATCCTATTTTTTTAAAAATATTTTTTTTTTAATGAAAGGCATAACGGTAATTTTTTTAATCATCCTCAACCCAACTGTCTTCTTTCTGCAACCCTAATATACAACCGCCATTGATTGTTGTCTCCAAATACTTCCCTTTTTCTTCGTTTTTACACATAAAACTTGTAGATCTACCATTAAAAACTCATTCCAAACTAAAAAAACTAAAAAATCTGGTAAAAATTTGACTTGTCCGTGGTTTAAGCCGATTACATCAAATCGCGGCGGTTCTTGGCCGCCGAACGTTTAATCGCCGCCTAAGCGGTCTCGGTGGCCACGTTTTTGAACAAGGGGTAAACCCCAACAATATAAATAGTTTGCCACGTTTACGGACCACACTACCCTCTCACGCACCTCCACATCTCATCTGAAAGTATCATTATAAGATAATGTGCTGCAGTTTGAAATACTTGTTGGTTTCCAAGGACCAGTAAATCCTTCTCTCTCTTCCAACGATTTTCTCATATATATATATATATAATATATCTCAAGTTTAAAATCATTATCTAGCTCTTATTTATGGTATTCTCATGCCTCTCTTCTAATATTTTTCCCTTTTGATGGTAAAGTCGAGCTATTAATGTCGTTAACACTTCTGATTTTAAAAACATGTATAGTTTGGATGAATTTACCTTAGTTTGAGTGATTATCCGATGTGGATCCGGTAAAGATCCAATGAACCTTACAACAAAGATGATGGTCGACTCCAGTGAAGAAGAAAACAAAGGTAATGTATACTAAATATTCAATCATATTTTAAATTGATAAAATCATGGGTGAATCGGGTGATATGGTAGTTTCTTGATAGTACATTAAAACCTCTATAAATTATTACTCAGGTAAATTAATAAACAATATAAAATAATAAAATTCTCCGGTCCTGAGTCGGACCGGTGTAAAAAATGAGCAAAATTCGATAAGATAATAATTTTTTAGAAATTTTTATGTAAAATATATGGTCCTAATAATATTATAAATTAATAATTCTATAAATATACACACATATAGGTAAGATAAGTATATGATATTTTTATAATTGAAATTTCATTATATTTTTCTTATATATTTTTTTAATTTTTTCTTATTACATTACACATTTGGTGGTGTTATGTTTTTGAACTGTAAAAAATTGTAAATAATGTTACACGTTATAACTATGGTTATAAGCATATCGGTTGTAAATTAACTAGATAATCGTTTTTAACTTTATAATATAATGTTACATATAGTAACCACAATTACTTTTGATCTATACACATATATCAATTTCATTTTAGTATTGTAAGAGACAACTATCATCTATTTTTATGATCGTTGAGATCACTAATCTATATCTTAAACTAGAGAATGTCTCATGCGTTGCATGAGTTTGAATTTAATATTTTGAAATATGTAATCTTTTATAAATAAATATATTTTGAAATCTGTTCAGTTAATTTTAATTTCTTATTTATATTTTGCATAAAAATATTTAATTTTTTTTAGTAAATAATTTATACATATTCATCTAGTTTTGCAAATTTATATCCATCTCTTGACTTTTCTTTTTTTTCTTTCTCTTTCTATCTCTGGTTTCCTCTTTTGCAACAATACCATTCTACTAATTTTTATCTAACCTCAACTTTGGAGGTAATTTACAGTACACTTTCAAAACATCTGATTTTAGATATTTATTTTCTGATATAGAAGGCTAATCTATATTTTTCTTAGATTTATATAAATGATGATGAAATTAAATATAACAGGTAAATTGTAATAATCTAAAAAATATATCAAAATTATTATAAAGTAAACCTAATGATTTCTTACTACAATAATTTGAAGAAAACATTTGAGAATGTCTATTATAAGTGCTTTTTTAATTCAAATTCTGAATCTTATATTATACTCAGTTTCTATTTTTGGTTTGTTGTGAGGATGTTGAAACTTGATAGTTTATGAATCTCAATTGGTAATCTGCAAAATATTTTAGAGCCATCAAAATCTTTGTTATATATAAATTTTAATTAGAAAATAACTTATGAAGAATAAAAAAATTAAATTTAAAGATATGATGGAAAAGAGTAAGAAATGAATATTTATAGTATGAGAATTAAGTAGACTTTACATTTTAAAAATAAATAGAGTAAGAGATTTTATATGTAAGAGAGTTAATATGTAATAATTATTAACATATGTGACAATAATGTAAGTAAGTAAAGGAGTTACAAATGTTGGTCACCAAGTCAAAATAATAGTACAATTGTGAGGGTAATTTTATTAGAAGACGATCATTCTAATCATTTGTAGATAAAATCTAATCAATCTTATTGAATTTGATAGAATCTGCATAAAATTTTATGTGGCTGAAAAATGGAGTTATAAATTTATTTATTTTTAGATAAAATATTCAATAGTGGCATTGTGAACTAACTTGATATCATTCTTTTATATATATGATTTATCGTATAAAAATTCTAAAATAAGGTGATGGAATTATCTTTGGCAAGATTTGATTGATTTATGAAATTACAGGTCCACTAAGCAGACATCTCAGTGTCGCAGAAAGCAAAATGCTATATATACATTACAGAAGATAAATTTGAAAATTAAGCAGAAAATAGGAGAAACCCCTTCCAGATTCCCACCTTTAATGTATATAAATTACAAGACAAAGTGTGAAGAAACAATCTCCATAGTCTTAAATATCTAATACTAATCTCAATGCTTGTTAATTCAATAATTTACTGCCAAGGTCTGGATATTCTTGTTTCAGGTAGAGGAAGAATAATATATTCAAAGTTAGACTCTATCTACTTATTCTAGCAGCATGTTTACCTGCGACACTGAGCTGTCTGCTTATGTGAGGAAAAACATAGAGAAAAAACAAAGTATCATAACACTTTATATAGTTCATATTATTTTATGATAAAATAATTTCACCTTAAATCTTACTTTGAATGATGAGAAAAATATAAAAAAATGTGTGTAAGATCTCACGAAAGAGATATAATTAGTTTTAGTTTAGATATAATATATTAAATCTAAATAAAAATGATGATGTTTAGATTCTTAAATTCATGATAGTTAAAGAGAGAATAAAAATGTTAAATTGAGAAGTGACACATGGCCGTGGGTGATGAAATTATTAAGTTTTACGTGAGGAAAAAATAGAGACAAAAAGTGTAATATTATTTTATACAGTTCATATTTTTGTGATGAAATAATTTCATGTTAATAGTTTACATTGAATGATGACAAAATATAAAAACAATATGCGTGTAAGGTCTCACGAGAGAGGTATAATTTGCTTTAATTTTGATATAATATATTTAAATCTAAATAAAAAGAGGATGATGTTTTGATTTTAAAACTATTTATATTTAAAGAGAGAATAAAAATGTTAACTTGTGTCATAAAATCTTGGTTATGGCTTGAATCAGCTAGCTTGGGCAATGATGATTGTTCTCATGTCTTCTACCATTTATTTCCCTCCAAATATGATAGATAGAGGCTTCAAACATCAATTTGATCAACACTCTATCAAGAGTATGAAAATGGGAAAGACTGAGGCATCATAGAGTTTTATTCCAATCGGGGTTTCTTTTCCGTTCGGTCAACTTGTAAGTAAGCTCATACCATATCATAATTGTGTGTGGGCACGCTAAGAAAATGTGGTCCCAAGATTTGTTTGGTTCTTCCAAGAACCAAAGATGGTTGAGGCTGGCCCCATTGCCTCATTCTTGATCCAATAGAAAGTCAATCTCTATTTGCCTGCCAAACAATTAAAAAGTAGCTTGGTATGGCTTGAGAGAACCAACTCATTTTACTCTCCAATACCTTTACATTATTTGGTCATATCTTATAAAATCAATATTTACTTAACTTTAAATCAATATTTACCCAAAAAAAAATGCAACCATACTCCCATTCAGGATTATAGTAATTGAAAATGAAACTTCAAATCTGTACGAAAACAGTACGGTAGATTTGTGTGTAGTATCAAACAAAATTTAACTTTTTATAACAAATGTTTTGTATTTATTAAGAAAATTTATCTCTATCTAAAAATAATAATTTATTTTAATTTTAATATAATTAAACTAAAAAATAAATAATCATTGGGTATAATTTACCTTTACTAATTAATAAAAACGTGATGCTCACAATAATTTTTCTATCTCAATGGAGATGTTTAGCAACCTGTAGAAGCAAAACTAAAGAATGTTTTTTCTTTCGTTTAATAGTATACAAAATAAAAATAAAATAAATTACAAAAAATATTTTCCATTAAATTAGTAATTTTGAAGAAAACCTGAACATTAAAAAACTGCAGCACATGATGGTTGAGATGCTATATTTTCAATTATCATTTTGTTTTCTTCTTTTCTGCATTTGGTCATTAAAATGTTGTGAGAGTTATAATATAAATAATGAATTACCAAAAAAAAATGATGAAAAAAAACTTCCACCAAAAACAAATTAAAAAATATGTTTGCAGAGCTACACAAATCATATTGTCTCAAGAAAAATGATAAAGAATTACTCTTTGTTTATATAAGGAAAATATTGTCTTCCAAAAAAATATATTTGTATGAACTTCATCAATAGATTATCTTTCTTCTTTGTCTTCATTGCCTAGACAAAAAACAGAGAAAAAAACAAATAGAGATACGACATTCAAGAATAATATGAGTAGGTACTTACAGATTTGATCATTCTGCCGAGAATAATTACGCATCATCACCTCAATGGACGTTAATACCATCAGGAAAAACTTCACATATGTCTTTACCAAATATTTATTAAGTAAGAAATATCCCTAGAAATGTAGATATCTTTGTGAGTGAAGGTTTGAATTTTCAAAGAAGATACAAATACAATATACAAATTCAAGTTATTGTAGAGGTTGGATGTTTACTGAGTTTGCAAGAAGCACATCCAAACTCTTGAAAAACATATATTTTTACAATTAAAAAAAATTAATAAAACAAGATTTTGTATTTGGAGCTGAGCATTAGAGACATTATGGGTTGCCAATTATAATTATCAAGCCATTTTTGTTATATAGTTGCACTTTTAAGACATTTGCAGTTATGTTGTGATTAATGGTTTTCATCATCTATTATATAAATTCAGTCATAAACTTATTTTAATGTGGTGAACAAAATTTATAACTTATGTGTATCTATAGAGGGTAGTAAAATTCTGACTAAAAAATAGTGTTGGAAAACAGTTATAAAACTAAGAAACTGTAAAGACAATGCATTAATTGTAAACTTTAATAGGAAATATAATGATTTAAAATATAGTATTATTTAAAATAAATTATTTCAACACTACATTAAATTTTAAATATAATGAGTTATTAGTTTATAGAATAATATTAAACAGT
>VBRH01002551.1:0-10292 GCA_014578085.1 Cardamine resedifolia
AGGGATTCAAAGAGTTTGAACTGAACATAGATAGGATTTATTGTTTGATGTCTTCACCTATAGTTGATCTTAATGCCTAGACTAATCTGATCACCTAGTCTTTGATTTTAGGTTAAATCTATTCATCAAAAGTGTAATAGGTTGCTAGAAAAGGCATAGGTGGGCGATTTGTCTTTAGCCAATGACAGTTGATGTTAAGACAAATCGTGAACATATTGAACTAGTTCATTAATGCTTGTCTGCGATTTTAGGTTCAAACGACAGCTTAGGATGCTTGGTTACTAGATAAAGTTGTTCACGCCACGACAGTGGGTCAGTCTTATTTCTATGTTTGAGTTCTAGAGTTGTGCAAAATTGTTTCCTGGATAATTGTTCGGTTCTAGATGATTTGATCCCTGCGAAATTACCCTTGACCTAACGTTTTTCTCTTATTGTTTTAAACTGTTTTTATTTGATTTACTTGTTATTTACGAAACCACAAAACCATTGAATCGCTTAGATAAATTTTCTGTCTCACGGAATTAGAGTGTATTGCTGTTCCTCTGGATCAAATCTTTACTATATTACTGCGTGTTTTATTTGCGTTTAAAAATAAACCTTCTACCGCACGTAAAAAAAAACTTATATCACCTAGCATCTCTAGTCCAGTAGATCTTTATTGTGATAACAATGGAGCTATCGCTCAGGCGAAAGAACCCATATCACACCAGAAATCCAAACACATTCAAAGGCGATATCACCAAATTCGTGAAATTGTTGATAGAGGAGATGTGAAGATTAGCAGAGTTTCAACATATGCAAATGTTGATGATCCTTTAACCAAGCCTCTTCCATGGCCTAAACATGAGAGCCATATTGCTTCTATGGGCATTAGCTTTCTAAAGATGTGATCTTGATTCTAGTGGGAGTTTTTCTTTTATGATATGATGTTCGTGTTTACATACATTTGATTTTTATTTCAGATTAATGAAATTTGTTAATCGATAATTAAATAATAGTCCCAAAGTAATTTATATCATTCTAATAGGTCATCAAGTATGTGACTTGATCATGAAACCCTCTAAGTGAAAGATGATATAAATTATTGAGGTCCCTAGTCAAGGTTATTAAATTGGGACACTAGTAACTATAAATAACTAGTATATGAGGTGACTGATGACTAAGTTTTATGGAGTCATTGATATGTAGTATTAAAGTCAATCATATAGATATGTGTTGGAGAACACAGTATTGGACTGACCCGCTATGAGAACTCTACAAGATTGTTATATGAGTGCCATAAGAGTTTCTCATCACAACTATAGAGTATAGTCCTTTGACATGAGCTCGTCATGATTTCTTACACATGGATTGGTTCGCTTTGACTCTGTCAAACTTTAGCCGTAAAAGATAATTATAAAGACAGTGATTTGACGCTTTATGAATTGTGTAAGGAACAGGGATGGAACAAGATGAGATTTCTTCCTCCTATATAACGAGAGATAAATATCTTTGGGCCTATCGAAGATTTGATACTGAAAAATGCATGGTCGTCCTCAAACGAGGTGAATGTTAGTCGTTTGTTTGATCAGTATAAATCGGAGTTCGGTAAGCCTGATCTAGTTGAATAAGGATGATAATGTTTCTTGCCTTATGCTGAGATCGAGATATAGAGACAAAGGGATTACGAGTGAAACGCCCCGACCGGTTTTTTTTTTTTTTGCGGTAATAATATTCCCCTAAATATTATTAACTCCCAACGACGAAATCAATTAAACAATTCAGCGATAACGATTTATTATAAACCAATAAATTCGCAATGAAACTAACAACTTAACGGTCTACGGGAAACAACCATAACAACAACATCGATAAATAAGTAAAAATAAGTAACAACCCTCTTGGTATGTCATCTTGATCCGTAGCCGCAGTTCCACGAGCTTCAGCTAACAACTTTATCATTTCCTTTACCTACGCCATTACGAATAGACACAGTTAGTATTTAATAAATACTGAGGAGGCGATCAACCCGTTTACTAGGTCAAATAAGGACATAAATACCGAAAAACTTCAAGCATAATTAAATGCCCGGATTCGACAAAACGGCAATAACAACAATTTGATAAAAATAATTCACCGTAAAATAATAAATTAAATCAATCATACCGTAATTTAAAACAATTAATCTCCAAGCAATTGAATTCAACAGCAACTAACGGCAATTTCACAGAAATTAATCCTAAGATTTAACAATGATAACGGTAATTCCTCGGAAATAAATCCTATGATTTAACAGCAATAATAAACGCCAAATAAACAACAAATCACGGAAATAAATCCTAGCACGTAACTAAACCGGAATAATTCCCGTAAGTACGCCCGACCACGGTACTGCACTCACCTGGATCATGCACGGAAAGTTTTCTGAGGAAAGACTGAAATTTCCCGAAACCTCGCGAGATGAATAAACCCTATAATCCCCGAACGCGACCTAGGAAAAAAACAAAAAAAAAACATAAAAAAACAAAGTCAACTCCTAATGAGACAACCGCTAACGACAAAAATAAACCCCTTCTCGTGACCACCCTCACTTCCTTCTTCCTCACGCCACTCTTCTTCTTCTTCACCTTTCTTCTACTCACGTGTCACCCGCCAACTCTGCAACCGCCAAACCCGCCACCATCCACAACACACTCAACCAGACAGCACAGCCAACCCGCCACCATCAACGACTCGACGTTCACGGCACCGTCGGCGCTTGGCCCACAACGTTGCCGCCGTTACGCCACCTCATCCTGACACCGTCGAGGCTTCATTTCCCATGACACCGGTCAACTCTCGATTCCATGCCTCCTCAACAACCGCCATCTTCCACTACTCCGCCTTGCCGTCCCAAGACCACCACGCTCACGGCGTGGCGTCGCCTGCCCTTCACGTTGCCTCATCAACACTCCTTCCTGATCAAGACATCCATGTTCACCTAATAACCAGAGAAAGAAGAGGAATCCTTACCGTGATGCAGAGCTCTCGTTCCCTCCGTGACCACAACACTCCTCGCCGGCGCTCCCTTTGTTCACTTTCTAACGATCTCTTCCCCGTAACATAAACGACTCGGTTGCTAGGTGAAGCTTCTCCTTGCTCCGATCTGTGATGAAGACGAGGAAACATGAAGGTGAGGCGTGAGTTTAATCATGAACAGTTTAGGGTTTCCTTTCCCTAATCTTCCAGAATTTCGAAAACCCACCTCCAACTCTTGATCCTAACACATCAACCCCGCAACTTTTTAAATTAACAATTAAACCCGTCAGCAAAAACTGATTTAATTAAAACCTCCTTTAACTTCTGTTTCTCATCTAAAACACCCCCAACCTCAAGAATATGGATGTTACAACGAGAATAGATGATTCCCGTACAAGTTGGAGATTGTTGGGAATGTCCTGAAATCATTTGTACTTTATTCTATTTTAGTTGTATTATCGAGTTTTGACAATCGCATAATATTAGGTGGTTATAATGTTTTGCTAGAAACCGCTTATAATCTATGGATCTAAAACCTATTACTTATTTCATGCGATCCTACAGGGTCACACACTTAAGCAGACTGGATTAGTGTAATGTTGAATTTTAATAATAATATAATATATAGGTAGTATATAAGATACTCATATATTTATATTAATACACGTGCATGTGTGGACGTGATTGTAAAAAATTATAAAGCAATTAACAAAACATCTTATGATTGGGCTTGGGCCCATAATTAACATAAGTCAGTTAAGTTACTTAGATGTTATATATTATGTTGCACATTAAACCACGAGAGATATAAGTTTTGTTTTCCACTGCACACTTAATCAATTCAAGAGATAAATTGTTTGTCAATTTTTCTGAGATTAGATCTCAACGGCACTAGCAACCTGTTTCGATCCAGTCTGTGTACGTGTGGATATCAAGTAGAGGCATGACGTTTGGAGCGCTATAGCTTTGATATGAATCAGTTTACCTTTCCGCTACAGTATATCCAGTTATATATATTCAAAACTCTAAGATTTAGATTTATTTCAATATTTGCACGAAATCTTGGCAAGTAAATTCATAAGTATTTTTATAAATTGTTATAAATCGGTGTGAATTTCCAACAACCAATTGTTCCCATAAGGTTTTTTTCTTAGTATAGTAAATGGATATGTCAAATTGTCCTTGCTTGAAAGTCATGATTGCATATTCAAGCTGATACTTGTGTGGAAGATTGTAACATTAATCTCCAAAACACAGCATCCCACATCTTAGTTGCATCTTCATAATACAAGATACTATCATTTATCTCTTGATTCACAAACATTCAACAACCACAATTTAATCATATTGTTGCATCTACTCCAGATCTTAAACAAACGATCATCATCAAATGGCCTAGGAAGAGATCCATCAATGAAACTAATCTTGTTCTTCACATCAAGACTAATTCTCATAGCCATTGACCAACAGTTATAATTCGTTTCATCTAGGATATGTGAAACAATCTACATACCTGGATGAGCCACTGAGTCAAGGAAAAATGGACTATGAGTGTTGTCATATGATTCCATTATCATCGGCATCGATCCAGAGTAATTGCAAGGCATCAATCGGCAAGTATGTTGAGATTTCGCGAGATAAGCTTCAGATTCAACTAGATCTAGTAGTTCTTCAGATGTAGAGCTTCGAGTATTATGCTTCAATTACTTCTTCTGCTTCAATTTTCTTCACCATCTTCATTTCGTGTTATTCTCTGTAATACGAATTTTGGATCATTTTTCATCGTTTATGGTTGTTTCTCAATCGTAATTGGAACATCTAGGGTGATTATCGAATTGTTGTTTTCATTAACATCGATTTGAGTATTATCTTGTTTGGATTGTGAGTTTTACGTTAACAAGAAGCTTGTCGAACAGAAATCGACACTCAGTGAACCGATTAATCAGTGAAAACAAATGGGAAAATGAAGAATCAAAGAGAAATCACATAGATGAGCATAAGAATTGCTCTGATACTATATTAGAGAAATAGCATTTGTGAAATATTTTCTATTTTTTTTCTTAATTGAAGAAAAATGAGTTATATACAATTGACTTAACCAATATAAACAAAAAAAAAAAATCACGGTTAATTAGACTAGACGAGCCGAACTTAACGAGACTATACATTTAATAACTCCTATTGTCACTTGCAACGTCGGATCCAAATTGCTTAAAGCTTTGATATCTCCAAAGAACCGAAATCCTACATGCACCCAACCAAGCAATTTCACATAGCTCAACAAATTGCGTACAACTACTGTAATAATGAAAATAAAAAGTTAGAAAATAAAAGTATAAAAAATCAGAAAATTAAGAGAAAATACCAAAAAAAGCTGAAATTATAAAAATAGGTCAAATCTTTTAGAATTAAAGTATAGATTTTTAAAAGATAAAACTAGCCTTTTCAATTTATTAAATGTTAATATTAGATTTTTAATGATTAAAATTTTCTTAAAATTATATATTATAATCGTAAGAGAATATTACGAAGAATGATCTTATGCCAACGTTGTTTTCTCCAATCTAAACAACAGTTGTTAGGTTTTGAATTATGTTAAACTAATCAAAATCTACAACGATATGTGAGTTCTACAAAAAATATGTACTTTCATAGTTGTTTCAGACTGTTTTTCTTCATAATTATTATAAAAATTTATTTAGCACAATAATTGAGGAAGTTGAAGGGTAATACTGTTTAACACATATATTAATGTATAGTTTTTCTGTAAAGCTTTCGGAAAATTTTATTCTATAAAGTTGTATGGCAGATTTTGTTTCATTCAGTTATTAGATCAATCTCAAATTACATTTGTTTGATAAAATTTTCCCGGAAAGTTAAACTGCATAGTTGTTTAGAAATTAGGTTCGCACAGTTGTTACATCAATTTTAATGTATAAGTAGTTTTCATAAAGTTTTCGAAAAAAATTATTATGCAAAGTTATTTGAAATTTAGTTTCACATATAGATAATAATATAGTTGTTTGGTAAAGTTTTGCATAAGAAATTGATTTCAATGTACAATTATTTGGTAGAGTTTTTGAGAAAAGTTTGTCTGCAGAGATGTGTGTCAAATAAGTTTCGCACCGTTATTATAACTAATTTAATGTATAACTCATTTCGTAAAGTTATTATGCACAATTGTTATACTGATTTTGTTTGATAGAGTTTTGATGTAGAGTTATTTAACTAATATAAATTTTAAAAACTATGATGCAGATTTTACGTGCAAAGTAATATGGTGCGTATAATTACCGTTTTCGGTGGTTGGGTGTTGAAGATGAATGTCACTTTACAATTGATCAAACCAAAGACTACAAATTACTTGTTCGACTTTACGTTTCATTAAAAAATAAAGGTGAAGAGAATCGTGAAGTTCTGATCGTTGATGAGTTATTTGCTACTAGTGGTAATAAAAGAGATCATGGTGTTCATGATGGTGGTGATAACAACAACATTCTATCTTCTGACAATGTGGATATTAAAGTGGGTGATTATTTTAAGAGCAAGAAAGAATTGCAATAGAGGTTATGGATGCTTTCAGTGAAATATAAGTTTGAGTAGAAAGTACCAACATCAAATATCAACACGATTGTTGTTGTGTGCAAAGTTGATGGGTGCTCTTGGAGGTTGCGAGCAACAACAAAAGATGAAACATCTGAGTTTTTCTAGATTAGAAAATACATTGATGTGCATACATGTTTCAGCAGAGGATATAAGTTTTTCACAAGGATCAATTACGCCAAAAATTGTAGGTCAACTAATATTGGATCCTTTTGGTGGTATTAGCAAGAGATTGAAACCAAGGGATTTAGAGAAACATTTACTTAAAAATTATTGTTTAACGCTCACTTATCACCAACTTTGGGATGCTTTACTGGAAGCTCGTGCACTGCTAAGGGGTTCTCCTGAAAGTGGCTATGAGGAACTTCCCTAGTACATTTACAAGATAAAGAAAGCAAATTCTGGTACAATTGGAGACTTAGACCTTGATGATAAGCAAAGGTTTAAGTACTTCTCGCTTGGTCAATGTTTAAGAGGATTTGAATTATTAAGAAAGGTAATCACAGTGGATGGCACGTTTCTTAAAGCAAAGTTTAGGGGCACTCTCATAGTTGCAACTGCTCAAGATGGAGATACTCATATTTATCATATTGCATTTGGAATCGTTGATTCCGAGAATGATGCAGCTTATGACTGATTTTATTTCTCGTCTGAAATCAGTTATCCCCGATCATTCTAACTTGGTGTTTATCTCTGACAGACACCAATCTATTGAAAAAGCTATTACAACGGTATTCCCATCTGCAAATTGTGGAATATGCTTCTTCCACCTTGAGAAAAACATAATCACCAAACACGAAGCAAATCGATTATCTCACTTGATGAAGAAAGCTGTAAATACGTATAGGCGGGATGAGTTTACTAGTGTCATGAATGAGATACGTCGTCTTAATCCAAAGCTGAGGAAATACTTGGAAGATGCATGTATTCGGTTATTGTCTCACGCTCATTTCCAGGGAAATAGGTATAACATCACCACAACTAACATTGTTGAATCAATCAATGATCTTTTCAAAGAAGCCCGAGAGTACCCCATCGTAGCTTTTCTTGATCATGTACAGGCTACTCGTGGTGGTTCTCTGTACTTTGTTCGAAATCAAAATAGTCGATCCTTGCTCTAGATCCATTCCATTATAACATTATAGATGAACTATCTATTTCACCTTCTGCATGAGCTTTGACTTTCTTGGCAATCATAGGAACAACCTCTTACCCCATATTTGGTGAACTTGGACAAAACCACCCATGGAATAAGATGGATGACACGAATCATCTTTTACCTCATGAATTGAATCAATATGAATCTTAAAACCAGTCCTACCCCATGGATACTTCTAAAATCTCTGAATATTTCTAACCAATTCTATTGCTTCCATAGGTAAAGGAGTTCCTTTATCACGAGCCATCACAATTCCAGCCTATATCATCAACAAAGCTAGCATTTTCCGATCTTCACTAGTCCATTAACTGCAGTCCAAAGCCATTTCTTGTAAATCTTTTAACGATGGATAATTTTTGGACTTCAACATCCTAGTCCACCTGCTCCTAATTTCTTCATTATCTTCCACATGATCATTGGGATAATCGTTACATGAAAGCGCAGTTATAAATCCAAACTCCTTTAGCAAAAATTGTATTGGTTGCCCACCAAAAAGAGACCATAACTCATATTTTATATTTGTTACTAGCTGGTTTGCAAGAAGGAAATGAACAAGGGTACCTGACCAAACGAATTTTTTTTCCTTTCCTAGCCGATAAATAGGCCCAAACGAAGATGCCTTAATGTAATCTAATTCATCTTTAAAATGTTTATCCTATTTCTCATCAGATAGACTGAAACGAGAGTAATAGTTTATTTAAGACTCAAGTGTAGGCTCCGTTTCTGGTTCAAAGAGTTTAGCCGGTAGACGAGAGGGCAATTCTCTAATGCCACAAAATGAGAAAACCATTTCTCTAATGCCACAGGTTGGTGAAATGACGAAATTGCCATTAATGAATTTAGAAATAAGGTTATATTGATGTAATTGTAAATGAAATCAAGAAAACCAAACTAGCTCAGTGGTTCGTACCTTTGGTTCGCGCCCAAGGTTCGAATCTCCGTTTTGCAGTACAACTGGTACAACTGGTTATAAATGGGTATAACTAGGTACAACTTGGTACAACTGTGTTATACCGGTATCAGTTGTATCCATATACAATGAGTATAACTGGTTCAACTAGGTACAACTGTGTTATAATCTACCGACCAAATAAGGTTATATAAATGTAATTGTAAATAATAACAAGAAAAACATGATAGCTCAGTGGTTCGCACCTTCGGTACGCACCCAGGGTTCGAATCTATGTTTTGTGGTACAACTGGTACAACTGGTATAACACGGAGAACAACTGAGACCAAACGTGTACGCAGTTGTACCAATTATTTCCAGTTGTACTCGAGGGGGTATTTTTGGTTTTTCAATAAAACTGATGGCAGTGAGATTAAATGGTGACACGTCAGATTAAAAATTCTGAAATCATGGCATTTGAGCCATTCTTTCGGTAGACGAAAAGAATCATCACTAGTAGTAGACGTTTCGAACGAAAACGTGCATTATACCAAAATCAACCATATTAATAACATGAATAATCAGACTACATAATTAAGCCAAAGAAGACACAAAATCAACCATAGAAATTAGAAATTAGATTCCTATATTAACCGTTCACATCACACATCGCACATGCATAGATCTCTCCCAACTAAATTTCCTATTAATATCGAGTCTATATCATTTCAGTTTGAAACAGAAACAACAACAAGATTCGAAACAGAAACTATACATACAACGTCCAGGCTCGACGAACCTGAAAGAGACGGTGACGTTGAAGCTCTGGACAGAGGAAGACGGCGAGGATAGGCAGAATTGGACGGCGGAGTTGAAGCTCTGCTCTGGACAAATCGTGAACTGTAATAAAGAGAAGCTGTAACTTTTAGATCTGAAACCGTAACTTTAAATTATGAATTTTGTGTTTTTTTTTCCATTTAATTTTAAAACAATCACGAAGTTAAAATCTGATATTACATAAAAACACAACTGAAAATTGCTTGAAATGACCTAAATTTTGGCAGAAATAACTAGAATAACCTAGGGTAAAAAAATGCATCCATATTTATGTGGAAATTACACAAAAATTTGACCTTTCTAACTTAATTACAAGATTGCCATTTTAATTTATAAAAAAAAAGGGAAAAACACATTCCTCTTTTCCAAAAAACCAACTTTCTTCAGAGAAAAAAACATAACTTCTTTCAAAATAAAATAAAAAACTTTCCAACTTCTCCTCCTTGGTTCTTTATTCTTCTCCGAAAAAATCCAGAAGATTCTTCTCCGAAATCTCCTTGGTTCTTTGTTCTTCTCCATCTACTCATTCTTCTCCTTCTTTCTCCATCGAGTCCTTCGTCTCCATCTTCAACGTCCGTGGAATCGAGTCCTTCGTCTCCATCTTCTCCATCCGTGGAATCCTTATTCTCTTTCTCCGCCGAGTCTTTCGTCCCCTTTTCCGCCGGGTTTTAGTGTTCTATCGACTCTCAGTCGAGTACCGTCAAGTCAGAGTGTCAGTGGTGTTATCTTCCTCGCCGTTTCATCTTCCTCGCCGTTTCATCTTCCTCGCCGAGTTTAGGTAAAACCCTAACTATATTTTTACTTCAG
>VBRH01002552.1:173-10225 GCA_014578085.1 Cardamine resedifolia
CTCTGAATCTCCGTCGCATTCCTCAGTCTCGACCACTCCTCTATCGCCCAAATCTTCTCCGGGTTCATTACAACTATGTTCTCTGAGACAATATGACCCAGAAAACCCATCTCCCGCTGCCAAAAACTGCACTTGTTCAACTTAGCAAACAGCTGCTGTTCCCGCAGCTTCTCCAAAACTCTCCTCAGGTGGCTCGCGTGCTCCTTAGGACTCTTAGAATACACTAAGATATCATCAATAAAGATAATGACGAACTCATCCAGATACTCTTGGAAGACCCCGTTCATCAACCTCATAAACGCAGCTGGCGCATTAGTCAACCCGAATGACATCACCACAAACTCGTAGTGCATGTATCTCGTTTTGAAAGTCATCTTCCGAACATCCACCTCAGCTATAGGAATCTGGTGGTGTCCAGACGCCAAAACAATCTTTGAGAACCACGTAGCTCCACCCAACTGATCCAACAACTCTCCAATCCTCGGCAGCGGATACTTATTCTTCACAGTGACACGGTTAACCCCCGGTAGTCGATGCACAATCGGAAACTCCCGTCCTTCTTCTTCACAAACAAGACCGGTGCTCTCCACGGTGAACTACTCGGTCGAATAAAACTCTTCTCCAATAGGTCCTCCAGCTGCTTCTTCAGCTCAGCCATCTCAGCTGAAGCCATCCTGTACGGAGCCTTAGACAACGGTGAGGTCCCTGGCTCCAACTCAATCGTGAAAGGATCAAACCTCGATGGCGGTAACCCTCTCAACGGTTGGAATACATCCTCAAACTCCCAAATAACCTCAATGTCATGTAACGCCGACTCCCCGACCTCACCGAACATCGATATAGTCACCAGGTATGCCACACAACCTCACTCAATCAGCAACTCGGCCTGAATAGCCAAAACCACTATGCTCCCGGAAACTGGTCGCAACCCATGGTAAACCAACCTCCTGCCTACTCGTTCGAAAATAACTCGGCCTCCATGAAAATCGAGATGAGCCTTAAACTTTCCCAGCTAGTCCATGCCCAAAATGACATCATAAAGCTCCACCAGACATACAATCAAGTCAGCTCGCATCAACTCTCTAACGATGAGAATGTTGATGCCCTCAGCACAACCTCGAGTCTCCAACAACCAACCCCCAGCGACTCTCACTACTCCCGAATGATCACTAGACAGCTCCTGGATCCCATTCTCAGACACCCAGCTCGGTGTAACAAAACTGTGAGATGCTCCAGAGTCGAACATCACATGAGACTCGACCCCCGCTACACTTAAGGTCCCTACGCAAACCATAAGCTAAGTTTACCAGACACAAACAACCAGAAAGAAATCTTAACTCTTAAAGAAAAACAACGGAAAAGTTAAGAAACTAACCAGTGATCGGTCTGCTGCTGCTTGCTCCACCGGCCTCCGAACCCAACGCCTACACTCGAGACGCTACTACGGCCTGCTTCGGTGGTAGTGCCTAAATCCTCGGTGCCTGCTGTCCCAGCTTTGGGCAGCTGGTCCTCACATGCCTGGGTTCTTTGCAATGGAAGCAAACCCGCTCATCCATCTTGGTGCAGTCAGCGATACGGTGTTCTGAACTGCCACACTGGAAACACCGATACCCTTCACCCACAACCTTAGAAGTGTCCTCCCACTTCCTCTTCTGCCCCTGCTCGCTGCCGGGCTTGCCCCCTTTGCTCGGAGCAGAACTCTGAGGCTTTCTTGGAACCCCAAAACTCACAACCTGCGATCTGGACTCCTGCCTTATGCTCTCCTCAATCAAGGCAGCCCGCTCAACTAACTTCACTACCGAATCATAGCTTCGAACGATACATCGGTTCTTCAACTCTAACCGCATGCCTCGCAAAAACCTACGCACCTGAGTCTTCTCATCATCAAGACCCCTGCCAGCATACCCCTTGAGCAGATTGAACTCGGTCTCGTACTCCCAGACAGACTTGGTCCCCTACGACAAGTCCAAAAACTCGCCCTCTAGCCGGTCTAAAGCTTCCTACGGAAAATACTTGAGGTCAAACTCCTCGCGGAACTCGCCCCAAGTCAACACTGCTCCTTCTCTCTGTGCCAGCACACTCTCCCACCATGTATGAGCATCACCATCTAGATAGTGAACCGCCAAATCCACCCGATACTCCTCTCCACCCTGGACCTCAACTCATCAGTCTCAACCGGCTTGGCAGCTCCGGAAAAGAACTTGGTGCCCAACCGATGCATATGCTCCATCACCCTGAGATAGGATGGGGTAACAGCCTTAGCTACAGCCTCCGGAACTCTCTGAACTCCGTCTTCTAGCAAGACATGAGCCCCCTATGGTGCCACTGGAACAGGAGCCGGTACCGCAGCCGGTATACTCTCCAACAGCTATGCCAGAAGCCCTAGCACCGCACCATCGGGTTCGGATCAGCTCCCGGCTGGGGTATCGCACAACCAGCCACCCCAGCCTGAACACCCCCAATAGGATGCTCCACTCCCACCTTGAAACGCCCCGACCTGTTTTTTTTTTTTTACACTACTAATAATAACCCCATAATTATTATTAACTCCCAGCAGGCGAAAACAATTAACAACTCAACGATAAACAATTTATTATAAACCAATAAATTCGCAAATCAAAATTAACAACCTAACGGTTTACGGAAAAATAACAATCACGACAAACAGCAATTTATAAATGAATAAAATAAATAACAACCCTCCTGGTATGTCATCCTGGTCCGTAACCGCAGTTCCACGAGCTTCAGCTAGCTTTATCTTTTCCTTTACCTGTGCCATTACGAATAGACGCAGTCAGTATTTAATAAATACTGAGGAGGCGATCAACCCATCTACTAAGTCAATTAGGATAAAATTACGAAAATACCCCCGGCATAACTAAATGCCCGGACTCGACAATCAGCAATACAGCAACTTGGCAAAATTAATTCACCGCAAAATAATGAATTAAAATCAATCAACGACAATTTAAACAGCAGAATAGTGATTAAAACAATTAATTCACAGCAATTAATTCAACAGACAATAACGGAAAAATTACCGAAAATAATTTCACAATTTACCGCAATTATCAACATTTTTT
The DNA here is from genome assembly GCA_014578085.1 of Cardamine resedifolia. Taxonomy (NCBI): domain Eukaryota; kingdom Viridiplantae; phylum Streptophyta; class Magnoliopsida; order Brassicales; family Brassicaceae; genus Cardamine; species Cardamine resedifolia. The sequence continues at coordinate 3,257 of VBRH01002552.1, forward strand.
CAAAATTTAATTCAGCAATAAATAAACGGCAAAAATCACAGAAATAAATCCTAACAAAAAATTATCCCGGAAAAATTTATGTAAACCTATCCGACCACGGTACTGCACTCACCTTGCTTCCGCATAGAAATTTTCGCAACCAAATTCTGCAATTTCTCGGAAGTTCCCGGGATGAATAACCCCCTAATAAACACACGCGACCTAAAAAAAAACATAATACAACCCATTAACATGTAACCCACTAACAAAAAGATCCAAACCGGAATAAACCGAATTAAACCAAACGAAGACATCTTCTTCCTCACGAACTTCTCTGTGATTCCCGGCCACCGTGAGACCCTCTACTTTTCCTCGCCGTGCACGCCTCACGACCACAGAAAGCTCGACCTTGCCGAGACCCTAGCCTCCATGATTCACCTCCGGTCACGCTCAATCTCTCAGCCTCCTGCTTCGGATCACGCCTGTGACGTTGCCGACGCCACCGCCTTGCCTCCTCTTGCCGAAAGAAACACTCCAACCCAACTACACACGTCACACAACCTACTACCCGACAAACATGACTCGAACAACAGAAACGAAGCTTACCGAGACGTGAAGCCTCCCGTTGCACAGCCGCCACCGATCGCTCCTCTCCTAGGTGAGTTCCCTTACTCCCACGATGGCGACGATGAAGCTGGTGACAATGAAGATGGCAACAAAGGTGGCTTGCGAAGATGGTGATGGCTATCCGTGTGAGGGAGACGAGATCGCGTGGATTAAAGGAGGAGAGCGTAGGGTTTCAGCCAAACCCTCCGAATTGCAGCATGATCCTCCCATTTCTGTAGCTTCAAACATTGACCCCAAACTCTTCAAAGTCTCAAATAAACACAGCCAAACAAAAACTGATTTAATCAGTTCAGCCCCAAACTTTTCTTTGATCAATTAAACCCAACGACAACAATTGATTTAATCAATTCCGAATCAAACTTTTAAATTGATCAACTAAACCCAATTAATGGATTACGGATGTTACACACCTGCTCTACTATGACACTATGCGCCACACTCTCCCCGGAGTACTCTGCTGCCACTCTAGCTTTGCCCGCTCAACCTCCATGACCGGCTCAGTCACCACGACCCCGAACTATACCAGGATCACCATCTGGCAAAAACCACGGTTAATACTTTACTACTAAATAAAAATAATAACCAAACACAACAAGGAAGTCTTACCGCGGAACTGTTATCGGTCGGAAGATAACATACCCAAACACCCCAAACAATAACCACAAAGCAACACACCAAAAAATCTAGCAGCCCTAGAATCAACTCTGCTCTGATACCAAATTGAAACGCCCCGACCCATTTTTTTTTTAAACAATATGAGTATTCCCATAAATACTAATAGCTCCCAGCAGACGAAACAAATAAATAACTCAGCAATAACGATTTATTATAAACTAATAAATTTGAACCAATCCACTAGCAACCTAACGATTTGCGGAAACAACCAACAGCAACAACGATAAATAATTAAATAAAACACCCTCCCAGTATGTCATCTTGAACCGGTACCGCAGTTCCACGAGCTTCAGCTAGCTTTATCATTTCCCTTACATGCGCCATTACGAATAGACGCAGTCAGTATTTAATAAATACTGAGGAGGCGATCAACCCGTCTACTAGGTCAATTAAGATAAAATTACGAAAATACCCCTAACATAATTTAATGCTCGGACTCGACAAACAGCAAAACAGCAGCTTGACAAAAATTAATTCACCTCAAAAAAATGAATTAAAAACAATCACCGACATTTTAAACAACTAAAACGTGATAAAAACAATTAATTCTCAACAATTAATTCAACAGTAAATCACAAAAATTACCGAAAATAGTTTCACAATTAACAGCAATTAACAGCAAATTTTTGGAATTTAATTTAGCAATAAATAAACGGCGATAATCACAAAAAAACACAGAATAAATCCTAACACGTAATTATCCCAGAAAAATTTCCATAAAAATATCCGACCACGGTACTGTACTCACCTGGAACTCGCATGGAAAATTTTGCGACGAAAGACTGAGAAATTCCCGAACCTCACGGACGAATAACCCCCTAAAAACCACGCACGCGATCTAAAATAATAATAAAATAATCAAAGTTGATTAAAACTTAAGTATCACTAATAATACATCACACTCAGCATCTTCTTCTTCCTTCAACTTCTCCACCTCTTCTGTAACTTCTCGGCGCCAGCTCTCCGGTGGACCTCTGTCACTGCCTCAACTCTATAGCCAGCCTTCTCCGTGCGTCAAGCTTACGGCCACATGGTCTCCACCTTGGATCGTGTCCTCGCCTTGATTCGCCGGTGAACCACCGGCTCAGCTCGTGATCGCCGAAGTTGGTTTGATCTTCACGGCATGAATCTTAATATGACTCAACGGTCCCAAAACAACAAAGACAACGAGGAAGAAGGTTCTTACCGAGATGGAGGACCCTCTTGTCTCCCACATGTCTCAGCCGTTCTTCCTCTTCCTCTCTCGTACGGTCGTAAGCTCATCCGCTTCGATGCCAACCCCTTTGCTCCCAGCTCCAGCTACAACCTCTCGAAGATGGCTCGATGATGATGAGGACTGTGGCGTGCGTGAGAGAGATCGCTCGAGAGGGTTAAACGGAAGGTGCTTAGGGTTTTTGTCCCTCTTCCGCGAATTGCAACACTGCCCCTCTAATTCCCCAAAACTTAACATTCAGCCCCAAAACTTCTAAAACAATCAACTAAACCCAACAACAACAATTGATTTAATCAATTCCGACCCAAATTTTCAAATTTTCAAATTAAACCAAATTAGTGGATTACGGATGTTATAGTATATATTAGAAAAATGAAAAATAGTTCATGTATCTTTCGAGATACATAAATAATTCATGTATGTTTTTTTTTCATCTAACTGCTTTTATTATTGAGCCAAAATATAATCACGGTTTATAGACAAAGCTAAAAAGCTTGGGCATGAAAGATACAAGGCCCAATGTTCAGTAGAAGTGAGACATTTTCTAGCTATCTGATCTGCACATACATTTGCAACTCTTGGTTTATAAATGAATTTTATCAACTCAAAATGAGATCGTCATTGGTGTACTTCTCGAAGGTAATGTTGTAGCCGTAGATTATTAGAGTTAGAGTTGATGGTGTTGATGAGATTACTTTTATCCCCTTCAAACACAACTTTTCTGTAACCTAATGCCCAAGTAGCTTGTAAGGCCCAAATTAGCGCTGATCTCTCTGCCTCTTCTACCGTATGTCTTCCTTAAAATTTTCCCATGGTACATGTGAGGAATAATCCATCACTGCTTTGTATTATCCACCCCAACCGTGATGATCAATTTCCTTCATGATGTGATGCGTCAAAATTGCATTTTACCCATCCTGGATTTGGCTTGTGCCATACAGTGTTCCTTGTGAAGTTTCCGCCATTTCGCAACGTTGAAGTATCGCTATTTGTTTCTCTACTATTCCGCCATTCTTTAGTATCCTCCATAGCTTTATTGAAAGTATCAATTGATGTATCTATTGTATGATTGTAAACCATATTGTTTCGACTTTTCTAAAGTCTCCACATGATCCAAAAGGGAAGATAACATGTATGTTTCTCCAGATTTGTATCCTTATAGATATCAAGACAATAGCGGATCTTATCGTCTATAGGTACTAATGGATCACAAAGTAAGCTATACATGATACCCTCCAAACTGCGCCAGCATGGATACATGAGAAGAGAATATCATCTGAGGTCTCTCGTTCCACTATACATCGATAACAAAATTCATTTGCACGTATATTTCGGTGTCACAAGTTCTCCGCTGTTGCTAGTGCTCGCGATGTTATCCTGCAAAGAAAATAACGGAGTTTGGGAGCTATATAAAGATGACATATACCTTTTGCTATATCTGGATGTGCGCCCAATGGAGCTTGAGGCTCATCATTTCCGGTCTGGATCGTTGAAGCTAACTAATAACCCAATTTCACCGTATATCGACCATCTCTAGTATAAATCCATATTAGTGAATCCTCTACAAATTTTTTCGGAAGGTAAATCTTGCGTATGAGATGGTGATCATGCGGCTCAATTAAGCTGTTTACTTTTACTTCATCCCATTGGCGAGTACTTCCATCGATAAGTTCCCCTACTTTACACTTGGGGTCTGTCGTTGGTAATAAATTAGGTACTCTTGGTGGATTCCTTGGTAGTCATGGATCTTCTCCTAAGATCGTGGTTCTCCCATTCCCAATAAAAATTTGCATACCTTGCTTAAGAAGCTCCACCCCAAACCTTAGGGAATTCCATCCATAAGAAGGTTTTGATCCCTTATTAGCGGACCATAAATTAAACGGGCTTTGAAGTAATTCATATATGTTGATATATCATGGTTTTTATGAGTTTTAAGCCATGATATATAATCAAGTATTCTATGTGTCTTTATAGTCCTTTTAGTGTCTTTTACAGGTTTACACACAATTGGGGTCATTTGGACAATTTGGAGCATTCTGGAGCATTGCAGCTGAGAAGTAAAAGTTGGTGTTTGTTCATGGCCATTGGTGTCGATTGATACCACCCATTGGTGTTGGTCGACACGGGCCCTATTTACATGACACACGCGAAATCAACAGCTTTTAAAGAATTACAACTTTGCCCAGAAGTTTTATATTTTTACAGAAGACCCCAAATCGTGTTTAGACTACATAATTAGGGGTTTTTAAGCTCTGTGAGAGTTATCTTTAACTTTGGCAACAAAAAGACTAGGAGAGATTGAGAGCTTGGGGCTGATCTGATACTTGTACACTTGAGAGAATATTTTTAACCCATATTTTCTATTTCTCTGTTATATTTCAATTGATATCTACTTTTATTATGTCTATTGTTTTAATTGAACATGTTCTTAAAGTTTGTTTAAAACCTGAAGATTTGCAAAGGAATTTGGTTTCTTAGGTTTTAGACATAGTGAATTCTCGCAACGATAGTTGGTTAATTTTATCTTAGTGATTTGAGTTCTAGAACTGGTTTTTAATTCGATCCTAGCTTATTAATTTATCTGCATCACTTGATTTTCTGAGAAATTCCCTAGGCTTGACGTTTTTCCCATCTGAATACGAACCAATTTTGTTGTTATCTACACTACAATTTTATTTTAATTATCACATTACTTAGCTTAATTCAAAACTGAATACTATTGTGAAATCTCTTAGTCTCTGTGGATTCGACCCCTATATACTACAATTGCATTATGTACACTTGCGGTGTAGCTTTAGGGAAGTAAATTTTGAACCTATCAAGTTTTTGGCGCCGTTGTAGGAGACTCAAGATTGTTTATGATAGATTTAAGTGTAGAATCTAGACAAAGCTTTTATTTTTCAGTTTTACCCACATCGTTCTATCTTTGTGTCTGTTGTGTTTCAGGTGTATGCTTAATCGTGTTACCAGGAGCAACAAGGACAAAGAGCTTTTGTTTCTTCCAAATAAGAAGGTTGTAAAGTTAGAGCGAGAGATCAGAAAAGCAAAGAAACTAATGGAGATGGTTAATCCTGTGATTTTACATCAGGATGATGCTGGTATTATCAGAGACCAAGAGGGTCATGCGTGCAACAACATGGGGCAGAGACTTGATGAGAATGGCAACCCCATAGTTCCAATTGATGCCGTGGGCGCGGAGCAGGAACAAGAGGGAGCACCCTTGCGGGCGCAGGGTGCAAGAGGAAGGACGCTAAGAGACTATAACAAGTCTGATGAGTTCTATGCGAACAGGTCTGCGATCAGACTTCCTACCTTCCAGAGGAATGACTTTGAGCTGAAACCATCCTACTATACTTTGGTTGGTCAGCATCCCTTCCATGGATTGGCTCATGAGCATCTTATGGATCACATCGAGAAGTTTTGAAGACTTGGTGACTAGCATGAAGCACAATTGAGTCAGCTATGACTATCTTTTCTGTAAGCCTTTCCCACATTCTCTAAGTGGTGAAGCAGCTTATTGGTTGTTGCAGCTACCAACATGATCTCTCACTAATTGGGAGGACACCAAGAGAGAATTCCTGTTAAACTTCTACGATGATGTTAGATCAGAAGACTTGAAGAACAACATCTCTCAGTTCACGCAGAGGCTGATTGAGGCATTTAAGGCTGCTTGGGTGCGATTCAAAGCATACCAAAGAGATTGTCCTCACCATGGTTTTTCTGAGGTTCAGCTGCTAGGCATTTTCTTCAGAGGTGTTGATTGGAGATATCAGATGGCTCTAGATGCTGCTAGCAATGGAAACTTCAACACGAGGTCTCCTGAAGAAGCTTTTGTGTTGATTGAAAACTTGGCATCTAGCAATAGCACCAAGAATGCTGACTTTGAGAGGCAGAAACAAGCTGGATTCAGATTGCTGAGCTGAAGACTAAGCTGGATTCAGTTCACAACATTCTAGTAAACAAGAAGTCAGTTCAGTTTGCTGTAGAAGTTGAGACCTTTGAGCCAGAGGTAGTATACGAAGAAGAAGATGTCAACTTCATAAGTGGGACTAGTTTTCAGGGTCAGAGATATGGGACTCAGCAAGGCGGAGGTGGCTACAATGGGAATGGTTAAAGGAACACCTTTACGGGTAATCAAAACTCTTATGGTTATGTCTCTAAGCCTCAGTAACAGAAGCCTTTCCAGAGCAACACCAACTTCAGCAGGAATTATGGATCATCATCTTACCAGACACCTCCTGCACCAACTGAGCAAGGTAAGATGGAATCTATGCTTGAGCAGATACTGGAGGGTCAACAGAGGATCACAGTTGATTTTATTGGGAAGAATGATGCTCTGTACACTGATTTGAATGGGAAGTTTGAAGCATTGAACACTTATGTCAAGATGTTGAATACTCAGGTTACGCAGACTGATGGGTCTGTGAAAAGGCAATATGGAATTCTTCCTGGAAGAACATTGAAACGACTGATAC
>VBRH01002553.1:0-10236 GCA_014578085.1 Cardamine resedifolia
CGAGTGCTCCTCCTCATAAGCTCCAGAGTTGGACTCGGTTTTGATTTGCCCAGTAATTCCCGTCAACTTCTCCACACCATTCTTCCTTAGCTCCAGCAAGCGTCCATTTACCCTGAAAATAACTCCAAAATGCAATATGTATGCAATGCTAATGCAAAAACTCCTAAGTATGCAATATGGACCAAAAAGGATTCTAAATGGTATGAACAAGGGATGAATTGGAACTAAAATGGATCTAAATACATGCTTAAAACAGGTCAAAATGCAATATGTATGCAATGCTAATGCAAAAACTCCTAAGTATGCAATATGGACCAAAAAAGATTCTAAATGGTATGAATAAGGGGTGAAGATAAACTAAAATGGACCTAAATACATGCTTAAAACAGGTAAAATATGGAGTTATCAGTAGACCTTTCTTAGCCATAGCTGGTGCACTCATTGATGTGAGTGCTAGATAGCTATGAATGTGGGTGATCTAGTGATGAGTTTTGATATGGATAACCTGATAAAGTGACCCACCATCGTCAGACAGACATTCTACGTGGATACTCTTAGCAATCTCATAGAGGAGATCTTTGATGAGATCTTTGATTAGTTCCACGCAAGGGATGAAGCATCTAGATGACATTACTGCTGGGTATGTCCAGATGATGGATGCTAGTGAGAGCGTAATGAAGTTAGTCACTCAAAAAGAGCTCGTCGGTACTTCGTAGAAAACCGCTAAAGCAAGCGTCTAGAGCGAGGAAAAAGCTCCAAAAATTAAGCTTAAACAGCTCCCTGCCGGGCTAAGGTTTACATTTCTTGGACCTAACTCTACTTATCATGTTATTGTTAGTGCTTCCTTGAACAATACAGTGCTCACTATACTGCTAAGCAAGTTGCGCGAGTATCGCAAAGCTCTTGGTTATTCTCTTGATGACATTTCAGGTATTTCTTCAAACCTTTGCTTGCATAGGATCTATCTCGAGGATGAGGCAAAGTCATCAATTGAGCATCAAAGTAGGCTGAACCCGAATTTGAAAGACATTGTTAAGAAGGAGATCATGAAGCTCCTGGAAGCTGGGATCATCTATCCTATCTCGGACATCGATTCGGTCAGTCCGGTAAATGTGGTTCATAAGAAAGGGGAAGTCACGGTGGTTAAGAATGATAAGAATGCACAGATTATGACTGGAGACATGATGTGTATTGATTACAGGAAGCTGAATGCTGCAACACGGAAATATCACTTCCCGTTGTCATTCATTGATCAGATGCTCGAGAGGTTGGCTAACCACCCCTACTACTACTTCCTAGATGGATACTCAGGTTTCTTTCAAATTCCTATCCATCCTGAAGATCAGGAGAAGACCACTTTTACATGTCCCTATGGTACGTTTACATATAGCAGAATGCCATTCGGACTTTGTAATGCTCCTGCGATATTCAAGAGGTGTATGATATCCATATCCACAGACATGATTGAGGACTACATGGAGATATTTATGGATGATTTTTCAGTTTATTGATCATCTTATCATGACTGTTTGGACAACCTGTGCAAGGTGCTTGCTAGATGTGAAGAGAAGCATTTGGTTTTGAATTGGGAGAAGTGCCACTTTATGGTCAGAGATGGTATTTTTCTTGGGCACATGGTATCACAGGATGGAATTGAGGTTGATTGGGCAAAGATCGAAGTTATGACAAATTTGCAGGTACCGGATTCTGTTATGGCGGTGAGGAGTTTTCTGGGACACGCTGGTTTCTACAGGAGATTCATCAAGGATTTTAGCAAGATTGCTAGACTGCTGACCGCTTTGCTGTGTAAGGATGCGAAGTTTGAGTTCACTGCTAAATGCCAATAAGCTTTTGAACAGATCAAGCAAGCGTTGGTGAACGCTCCAATTCTGCAATCACCAGACTGAGAGTTGCCTTTCGAGGTAATGTGTGATACCAGCGATTTTGCAGATGGAGCTGTTCTGGGTAAGAAGAAGCATAAGAAACTTCATGCGATTTACTATGCTAGTAGGACACTAGATGACGCGCACCAGAATTATGTCACTACCGAGAAGGAGTTGTTGGTTGTGGTGTTCGCATTTGAGAAGTTTAGTCAGTACTTGGTTGGTTCTAAGGTAATAGTACACACAGATTATTCAGCTCTAAAGTACTTGATGCAGAAAAAGGATGTGAAACTAAGGTTACTAAGATAGATTTTACTGCTCCAGGAGTTTGATATTGAGGTACGGGAGAAGAAAAGAGTTGAGAATGGAGTTACTGAACATCTATCAAGGATCAGAGTTGAAGAGGATGTCCCGATTGATGATTTTCTGCCAGAGGAGAATGTCTATGAAGTTGAGATGAAGAATTACCAATTTGCAGCAGTAGCATCGATCGACACTAGACTGGTGTGGATCGACACAAGTGGATCGATGCTAGGGAGTTATTTTGAGTTGGCTGTATCGATCGACACCACCGATGGTGTCGATCGACACATGAGAAACACAAACCCAGAACTTTCAACGGTTCAAATTTGTGACTACAACAAGGAATTATGCGATGTAACTAGGTATGCTGATATTTTTAACTACCTTGCTGCAAATATTGAGTCAGAGTTGTTTACTGGATATGCCAAGAAGAAAATTTTGAGAGAGCTACGAAGGTTATACTGGGATGAACCTTACTTGTATAAGCACTGTGCAGATGGCATCTACAGAAGATGCATTGCAGAGACCAAGGTTCCAGATGTGCTGTTTCAATGTCATGGTTCGGAATATGCTAGACATTTCGCAACCTTTAAGACAGTATCTAAGGTTCTTCAAGCAGGCTTCTGGTGGCCTGCTATTTTCAAGGATGCTCAGGCATTCATTGCTAAGTATGATTCTTATCAGCGAAGGGCGAAGATTTGCAAGAGGCATGAGATGCCACAAAACTTTATCCTGGAGGTTGTAGTGTTTGATTGCTGGGGCATTGACTTTATGGGACCTTTTCCTTCATCTTCTAGGAATTGATACATCTTGGTTGCTGTGGAATATGTTTCCAAATGGGTGGAAGCCATTGCCAGTCCGACCAATGATGCTTTTGTGGTTATTAAGTTGTTTAAGATAATTTTCTTCCCTCGCTTTGGAGTGCTTCGGGTTGTGATAAGTGATGGTGGTACTCACTTCATCAAAAAGGTCTTTGAGAAACTACTAAAGAAGCATGGTGTCAATCATCCTGTGGCTACTTTATATCACCTTCAGACAAGTGGACAGGTCGAGGTCTCAAACTGACAGATCAAGGAGATAATGGAGAAGACTGTCAGCACGACTAGAAAGGATTGGTCAACCAATTTGGATGATGCGTTATGGGCCTACCAGACGGCATTTATAACACCATTGGGGACTACACCGTTCCACCTTCTCTACGGGAAGCTTGTCACCTTCCGGTTGAGTTGGAGCACAAAGCAACATGGGCAGTAAAGATGATGAACTTTGACATGAAACCTGCTACGGAGAGGAGACTGATTCATCTGAATGAACTGGATGAAATCTGATACCATGCCTATGAGAACTCCAAGTTGTACAAGGAGCGAACAAAGATATCATGATAAGAAGATCATCTCCAGGAACTTCGAACCAAATGACCAGGTAATCATGTATAACTCTCGTTTACAATTGTTTCTTGGAAAACTGCATTCTTGTTAGTCAGATCCTTTCACCATCAAAGAGGTCCGACCATATGGTGCTGTCATCTTGCTAAATGCTGAAGGCAATGAGTTCATAGTGAATGGAAAAAAGGTGAAATGTTACTGGGAAAAAGCCAAAACTCCATCAGGACACATTGTGTCTCTAAATGATGCACCCGCTGCCTTACCGCATTTGAGTCAAGCTAATGACGTTAAAGAAACGCTGAGTGGGAGGCAACCCATTGGTAAGTCTGTATATACACATTTTGATTTTATTTTTTGTTTTTGTGTCATGAAAAGCAGGAATCGAGTAATTAACGTTAACCATGAGCACCGGTGTCGATCGACACAACTTTTGGTGTAGTTCGACACATGGACAAAACGCGTGAGAAGAAAAATGCGCTTGTATCGACCGACACACCGCTTAGTGTCGGTCAAAACAACCACAAACGTGCAAGGTAATGTGCTGGTGTCGATCGACACCACCATTGGTATTGGTCGACACGAACCCCCACGAGGTAATGCCTCTAAATTTCCTTTCTTCTTCTTCTTCTTCTTCTTCCTCATTCTTATACTCGACCTCCTAGGAAAAATCACCCAAATTTTTGTCTCTCCCTTGATTTTTCACTGATTTGGGCGATTCAAAAGCCTAAATTCATTGGATTTTCGTGCTTAATTCGTATCTAGCATCCATTCATTCCAATTTTGAGGTATGTTCTTCAAATCTCTCAATTTTCGTCTTGAACCCTAAGAGTTAGATTTTCAAATTTATCCTCTTTTAGCTTGTTCCATTAGCTAAATCATACCTATTTAGGTTGTTAGAGGAAGAATATGACTTGGGTGTGTGCTAACTTGGACTATTTTTTAAGTTTCTTGAGAACTTAGGTTTTATGAGGTATTTTGCTTGAAATCTAATCTAAGAAATGAAATTGGGAAGTGAATATAATGGATTGATGTTGATTTACTATTGTGGAGGGATATTAGTGATAGTTAGCACCAAATTTTGATGATTTGTGAATTTCAAAATTTGATCCTAATTTTGCGACATTGCTTTTTGTTGCAGATGCCTCCCAAGAAATCCTGCACACAACAAACTAGAGCATCAAGCTCCAAACGACCACCAGCAGCGTCGCCTTCCCCACCTCACTCGTCCTATTCTTCACCTTCCCCTCCACCGGAAATTCCATCGTACTTGCAAAGTAAGTTTCCGTGGCCTAAACCCGAGCACTTGAAGATTAATATGAGGGTTAATTGGGAGCATGACCCGATTTCTAAGGATTAGGAGGAGTACGACACACTCTTCTACAACACGTAGTTGTTGGTCGGAATCAAACACACGCATTTTGTGGACCCCACGACCATCATGGCGATGGATATCCGAGATGATGTCCTACGGGTTCTAGGCAAAATTGGTTTAGGCACCATGACTACGAAGCAACATCACCTCTATCCGGATTTGGTGCGATAGTTTCTCGCCACTTGCCGCTTTTACTACACAAATAAGCGTGAAATGGTGGTACAAGAAGGGGTCCAAACCTTCATGTGCAGAGGAACGAGGTATCATATCTCCATTCCCGACTTGTGTGGGTTGTATGATTTCAAGAAGGAACCTACTCGAGCAGTTCTCTCCTCCGAGTGGCATGATATCCAGACTTATTGGTCTTACTTTGGTAATGGGGCTTACGAGTCAAAAGATAGCAAGAAGACAGAGGTTAGACATCCGGTCCTAAGGTATGTCTTGCGTGTTTTGGGAAACACAATCCTCTACAAGGCCAAGCCGAGTAAGATGACCGAGCTCATTTTACTCTATAAAGGGATTGGACACATTTATCCCGAGGCATTTTGGGAATGGGCAGAGCCGTGCAACAACTTGAATATGGGGGCTGTTTTTGCGAACCATCTCTGCACATTAAAGACAAAGCATTTGCGGGGAAGAAGCTTAAGGGAGTCAGGACTCTCTTGACTCCGATTCTAGAGCATTTCAGACTTATCACGTACACTAACTCCATCAACACCGATCGGCTGCTCATGGACCAAGATCATTTGAAAAGTGCCACATGGATGAAAACTGGTCTTAATTGGATTTTCACTAATGCAGAAGACCATAACTGGAGCGTCAAGCTTCCACTGCTAGAGTACACTGCTATCATGGGTGATGTGTCGGGCTTGAGTTTCAAGCCCAATACTCGACTCTGGCACTTAGTCCTGAGGCACAAGCTCCGTAAAGGAGCCTCCTCTAGCGCTGCACCTTCTGCTGCATGGGATGTGATGGTTGATGACCTTGCTGGAGGTCCACTTCCTGATTTGGTATTTCCCGAGCCACCTGCCGACTATGAGACCAATAGTCCCGCATTTCAGAGGTACATGGTCAGTACAATGAGGATGATGTGAGAGGTTTTATATGCTAGTGTCACATGTCGCCGTCCCGCTTCCCAGACTCGCATCGTCGTCGCTCTCCCACACCAGAACCCACCACTATTGTTGCTGCATATGAGGATTCAGAGGCCACCGGCGATGAGGATAAATAGTTTTTCTACGTCGCAGTTTCTGGTTCTTTTTCATTTTCTTTTCTTATTTTTATTTTTCCTTTATCTTGAGTCATTTTTATGTTTTTATTGAGTCTTATGTCAGTCCTGGAACTTGAAACCAAGATATTATTCTATGTGTTATTGCTTATAATCAGTTTTTGAGTGTTTTTTCCATTAGCTAACAGGTTCCAGTTTGTGAGAGAAACAACCCGTATGTGAAAATCCTTTTTATCGAACATCATGTGTGTCGATCGATACTTATGAGTGTTTCGGTTGACACAACCACTCTTAAGACCAACGTGTGTCGACTTAGGCATGGTGAAGATTGAAACAACCGCATTCAATTTTTTTTTTTAAAATATTAAAATCCCACAAATCATAATAATAATAAAACAATTCAACAACTCAAGAGTAAACCAATAATATAATTAAACCTCACAAATTAGTTCAACAAATAACTCACGGTTCAAGTTTAAAATCCGAATAACCATAATCATAAATTCTAAAATAGAATCACCAAAAAAAAATACGACAAGTCTAGACCATCCCCTCTTCCTCGCCCTGATCCCACTGTCAAACTTTTTCTTGTCCTGCATCAATTAAAACAAAAGAGATGCATAAGTATTTCAATAAATTCTTAGTGAGGCAATCCTGCCATCTACAGATTAACAATTAATTAAGATAATTAATATAGATTATCACGAAAATACCGAATAAATTAAACATCTCAAGAAACACTCGATCTAGACCCCCAGAGATCGTAAACGGCCTATAATCACGAAATCACATCAATTATCAAAATTATTTAGTTAAGCCTATGGTCCTGCACACACCTTACTCAAGCACATAAAGTTTCACACGAAAATTCTGCAATTTTCTGGAATTCCCCGGGATGAAAAACCTTCTATTAAACCACCTAGGAAAATAAAATAAAGAAAATAAATCAATAACTAATAAACCACTAATTAATTGACCATAACCAGACTAAACCGGCCATAACCAAAACCCAACATCTTCGTCTTCTTCCTTGCACGACTCTACATCCCGTGTCGATCGACATAATGACCGTGTCGATCGTCACCACCCGCCTGACAATCACCATCACCAACTGCCTCGGCGTGATCACCACCGGTACACTCGCCTCGACGCGACTAAGATCCGACCACCTCCCCGGGGTCTCTCTTCTGGCCACCGAGACATCTCACCACACGGAAGAGGTTCATCACGCAGAACTTCCGATCACGACAACCTCGCCAACACGACCATCCCTTTGCCGGCAATCACCACGTTGCATCCCTCAACAACGCCGCAGCTGCATCGACAGTCAACATCACCGAAAAACTCCACCAACAGCACCAGCGATCACCCCACAAGGCCCGACGTTCGCGACAACACTGGCGCTTGGCCCACTCGTCACCGTCATCATCCATCTCCGATCACAACAACAATCACGCTCAGCCAAACAACAAAGAAAGGAGGAGAAGCTTACCGCTGGTTGCACTCTCGCGATCACACGGACTTCCCGGTACTGCAACTCAAACCCCTCCTCGCTCTCTCGCTCAACCACTCGCTCTCTTACTCTTCTTAACACGAACCCACGTCCACGCTTGCTCAGATCTGATGGCGTTTCTCCTCACGCTGACTTGATGAGAACGTCACGACCAGAGGAGGTGAGGCGTGCCCTTAAAGGTGAGTCGCGTAGGGTTAACTCAACTTTGTGAATTTGAGGCTTGAACCCTCAAAATCTCTGCTATTTACAAACCGAACCCCACACCTTTTGAATTGATCACGTAAGCTCAACTCGAGTTTCTCATTTAATCAACTCAACTCCTAACTTTTGAAATTCTCAATTTAACACCCTCAGCCCGTAATTGGTTCACTAAACCGAAACCCGCCAATTAAACCAAAATTAACCAGGACACGGGTGTTACAAAGATCGATAGCAAGCTGTGTGTCGGTCGACACAGAAGCATCAAATCAAATAGGTAATATTTTTGTTTTTCTTGTTTTTCAGTTCTATTTAGTTTTAAACCAAACTTAGGCTTCAATAACACTGGGGACAGTGTTGTTCAAGTCTGGGGGAGGTAGTTACTGACATTGTTTTTTTTTTTTAGAGTCAGTTGTCCTAGTTAAAGTCGTTTTATTATGTCAAAATTTTGTTAGAAACTATGATATTTTGAGGAAACCACCACATTTGCAGGACCCTAAGTAACCATGAACTCGAACTTGACTGCCATCCGTGACTAAGGAAAAAACCAAAGGCTGACCAATTGACTTGAGACACCCACATTTCCGGTAGAAATCCACTAAAGCCTGAGCTAATTTCTGATTTTTTCTTTTACCTCATCGATGTGACTGATGTTCATAGGGCTTGACTCCTCATTCATACTTGATAAAAGACAACCTGTGTAAAAGAAACGGTACTCCTCTCTCTTATTCTAAAAAAAATAAAAAATTTGGAGCTCTTTCCTCCTCCAATCACGGTAACTAACCGCATCACGCTCTACTACTAGCATCCATCATCTTGACATACCCAGCATTAATGTCATCTACATGCTCCATCTCTTACGTGGAACTAATCAAAGCTCTCTCTAGAGGGTTTGTAGGATGCATCTCATCAAAGATCTCCTCTGCGAGATTGCTAAGAGTATCCACATATAATGTCTGTCCGTCGATGGTGGGTCACTTTATCAAAACTCATCACTAGATCACCCACATTCAGAGCTATCTTGCCATTTCTCACATTAATGAATGCACCAGCTGTGGCTAAGAAAGGTCTACCTAAGATAAGATAATCTTTAGGCTCATCAGTGTATCGCAGACCCTCAAGAATCCTAATGATCCTATCAGACAGAATCCAAGATATCCTTGTAGGTGTGAAATCGGTCATTCCAAGTTCCACAACAACTGAGTATGGCATCAAACTCACACTCAGACCCAGATCACACATTGAGCTCTTGAACCTGTCTCTGAAGATAGAGAAGTCCAAGACAAAGCTTCATGGATCCTTAAGCTTCTCTGGTATCCTGTTCTGAATGACAGCGCTACAAACATCAGAGATCATCATCACCTTTTCCACTTCTCACATATCATGTGTAAGCATCTTCTTCAAACACATTTTAACCACATGAGTAGTCTTAATAGCATAAATCAAAAGAATCTCAATAGTGAGCTTCTCCATCATAGCTTTTTGCTTCATACAACTCTTGCTTAGATTTCCTAGGATTTCTGGGAAAAGGAACCTTTGGTTTGTAGACGCGTTCCTATGAGATAGGCAACTTTCCTGAACTTGGTATCTCAGACGACCCTTTATCTCGACCGACACCAGACTTGTGTCGATCGACACCGACACTCGTATTCGTGTCCTTAGTCGATTTTGTAGGAGCTTTTGTTGATGGTCGTGTTGATGGATACCAGATGTGTGTCGATCGACACCAATACATGTACTCGTCACCACCTTAGTAGTTTGTAGTGGTGTCGACCGATACCCTTTAGGTGTGTCAATTGACACAGGCAATCCCTCTGCAATCTCTTCTTTGATTTCTCCAAACTCCACGAGTTCATCAACACTTAAGCCCTTTTTCAGCACTGGCTGGACCTCTTTACCACTTCTACTTGTGATGGCATTGCACTGATACTTTGGATTACTGTATGTTGTTCCAGGAAGAACTCCATGTTGCCTTTAAACTGACCTAGCAGTTTGCGCAATTTGCGTATCTAACTTCTTGACATGAGTGTTCAAAGCTTTAAACTTCCCATTTAAGTCTGTGTACTGAGCATCAATCTTTCCATTAAAATCAATTGTGATCTCTGTTGACCCTCCAGTATTTTCTTAAGCATAGATTCCATCTTACCTTTCTCAGTTGGTGCAGGAGGTGCTCTTGTGACCATTCCCAATGTAGCAACCTTTGCCTTGTTGAGTCCCAAATCTCTGCCATTGAAAACTAGTCCCACCTATGTAGTTGACATCTTCCTCTTCATATACTTCCTTTGGCTCGACGGTCTCAACTTCTGCAGCGAACTGAACTGATTTCTTGTTTACCAAAATGTTGTGAACTGAAT
>VBRH01002555.1:0-10640 GCA_014578085.1 Cardamine resedifolia
GTGTCGATCGACATACACATGTGTGTCGATCGACACACACCTTACGACTCCAAAGGTAAAGTGTGCTTGTGTCGATCGACACACCCCCAATTTCCGGATTGGGATGCTACATTCTCTGTCTCTTTTATAGTTTTCATTCTCGACAACATATACATAGTGATCACATCGGCAACTATTGTATCCTTCTAAGGTTATCGATCGATGGTGTTTGAATTTGGAGATTTCCATTTGTAAGAAAATGAAAGTGTATGTACAATGAGGAAGTTTTTAAAGGATCTGAAGTTTTTGAGAGAGTGGAAAAATCATGGAGGTTGAATAAAATCGTGGGAGACGAAGAGAATTTTAGACAACTTTACTCTTTAATCAAAATTAATTGCTAGACTAACTATCTAAAAACAGACTAATTAGACTAACCTTAATCTTTTGTTAAAATATCAATAAACCTAAGTAAATCCTAATATTAACAGTAATGCCATTTAGATTTAGGCAATGAATGGTTGTATATTTTGAAGTTGTTTTTGGTTTTAGTTTTTTTTCACAAAATCTACTTTATTGCCAATCATGATTATGAGAAAATTGTGTTTCCTAAAAAATAGGAAATCTAGATTTTGATAGTTTTTTCAATTTTTAAAAAAAATCTAAAACTTATGTTTCATTGGTTTTTCACTTTTCAACGTGACTTGACTTACTTTTTCCATTTAAAATTTTTAATTAAAAAAAAATACAAATCTAATAACCATAATCCAAAATCCAAAATCCAAAAACCAAAAACCATAATCCAAAAACTAATTAAAAACTTGAAAACATTCATGACCTTAATTAAATATTTCTTTTTCTAAAATTTCAAAAGAAAAACTAAAACTGAAAAAATATTATTTGATATTTAGGAAAAAAATATGGAAACACGTTCATAACCCCAATTTTCTCTTTTTTTCCCTCCATAGTCCAAACACTAAAACTGAAAACTGTTCACACCACCGGCGTCACAGCTACTTCTCTGTTTCTCAATAGAGGTAACGTCATTCATGTATCTATTTCTCTCTTTTTTCATTTTTTTTTCGTTTCAACATTGAATCTCTTAGCTTTTTCTCCTGGTAGCTTCTCATTTACTCTGAATCTTGTTTTAGAATCTGGGATTCTTAAAGAGAGCTAGCGGGACTGTCATCTCTTTCTTTGGATTGATCCTTATTATGCAAAGGTTCTAATTGCTTCAGTTAATCTGGATCCATTTCAGTTCTCAAATTTGCTATGACACTACAAGTTTTTAGTAATTTTTTTGTTTCAGGCAAATTGAATACTCTTCTAGGAAACTATAAAATGCATTCGTGACATTTAGTGTGGTATGAGCTGTACTACAGGTTGACTTCTATGACACAGCTGGTTGACCTCTACATCTCCATCTCTGCCCTATCCAATTTCTCTCTAGAAATTTTTCAGGCTCTCATATACTAACTTCAATGGATGCTAACGGCTTGGAAGACTGTTCTTCTATTCATCTAACCATTTAATAAAAATCTCTTTAAATATCATATTGCAGGTTTATCAACGTTAGTTTTGAATCTATTCTCTTTCGTTTATGGACTAATCTACAAAATTTTCTTGGATAGATGAAAATATGGATTTCTGCAGATGGGTTTATTACATGGAAAATGTACATGGTCGACTGAAACCAAAGAATGGAAGCTCACATGCTCTTCTAATTAGCTCCCATATGGTAAATATGATGGCAGGTGGAAATGTTGTTCGTCCGACGTCTTAGAGGAATAAGTCATTCTTCGACAAATCATGTGTTGGATAACGATGTTGGTGCAGCCAGTTTGGCCATCTTAGAGGTTCTAGAGTCTCAAATGTAAAACATTTAAAAAATTATATATGTGAGAAACAAAGTGGATTTTTGTGTCTCATAGAGACTCCATAAAATGTAAAATGTCATGTGTTGTTAATTGTTGAACAAAGACCGATATTGATCATTTAACGCGGAAGGAATGTTTTTTGTATTTTAGAAGGTACAAATTCATCTTCATCAACATGTTTTAATTCACTCAGATGTTTGTTTTTCACTTCCACACAAAATTGAACCGTTTCCAATTTTGATTGATCCAAAAAAAGTTCGGAAACATGTAGCTCAACTCAACATTGCATATTCAGATATTCTTTTATCCAAACCATAATCCTCATACATCGTTCCAATGAAATCATCTTAAGAAGTTTTTCCATTTGTTTATAGAATTCGACAACCACTTTTGCTAGCAACAACAACCAACCATTAATTATTTACGAAAATCCATTTTCCATAAACAAAGATGACATGCTCTATATTATTATCGCTTCGTGGAGAATAATGTTAAAAGAAGAATGTTGCAATTTTTGCTAAAGTGATTTGTGATTTAGTATAAATTGATTTACTTCAGAAGCCAAGCATTACAAGTAAATTTCATTGAAGAACTTCACAATGAGCTCTCTTTATATGTGAGATTTTATATTAATTGAATGTGTTTTAGTTGAGATTCTTAGTTAAGAATACAAAAATTTAAATCAAATAGTTTTTTTTGTGAGATTCAGAAAATTTTACCAAATGTTTAGTTCAATCCACCCCAAAGTTGTAAAAAAAAAAAGAAGCTAATCTATAGGAAAAACAAGTAATTGAAACAACAAAACGAAACAAGTTTCAAGTCATTACTAACTCTTAACCTATTACAAATGCATTGTAGTTGGCAAATCTGGATATCATGACTTCAAATTTGTTTAGCCAACTACAATACATTTGTAATAGCTTGGAGTTAGTAATGACTTCAAACTTGTTTAGTTTTGTTGTTTCAATTCCTTGTTCTTCCTATAGATAAAGTTTTTTTTAAAACGAAGGAGGTGTATTGAACTAAACATTTGGAAGGATTTGAATTTTAATCACCGAGTACCCTTTACTCTTACTTGAATCACCAAGTAATGACAATTAAGTGCACTTAAGCTAAGGTTACACAACCTCATACCTATGTGGCGGAATCTCAATTGCACTCATGTTATCCATGTATACATCAGGTCTCTGCATCTGTTCCCACCTCCTTTATCTCCACTAATTGTGCAGTATGGAGGCAAATGAGATGGGAATTGGGAACATATGCATAATGGATATCATGAGTGTTGATGGGATTCTGCTGCACATAAATGAGGTTGTGCAGTATCAACTTAGGTACTCTTATAACTATTCGGTGATAGAAGTGAACATTGATGGAATTGTGTGGACTTTATTTCATTCTAGTCACATATGGAGCAAATTTGGAGGAGCCAAGTATGTTGCATCTGTAATAGCTAGAGAAGAGTTTGAAGTGATGAACATGTTTTTCGGTTGGGGTATTAGTGGCTTCAAACTTGTTTATATTTAATTGTGAACAAACATAAGAGGAAAGTATCCTATATATTTTCTACCAAATATGTATATGAGCGTAAAAAGGAAATCCAGCAAAATCCAAAAGATGAAGTGGGCCGAGATGAAAACGGAGACATGCTCAAATCTTTCAGATTATAGGGTTTATGCTCGGGAAATTAAACAGTTGCCTCGATGAGTTGCTTGGGCCACTGATTAATTATTTGATTACTCGAGAAATGAAGCCCATTTGGCCCTGTGATAAATATTAGAAAGCCTTAGTCCAATCCAATTGTCATGCTGGTGACAATGACAGCCATCACATATTTTTTTTTAAAATTTGATAAATCGGGAAAATCATATTTTTTTGTAACACCAAGATCGTAATGTATAGTGAACTTAGATAATGATTGAATCGTGTATCATTGTAATAAGAATCTAAAGAGTCGTAAAAATGTAATTGCTATTTTCTATCAAGAATTTAATAAATCTTAACTTCTCCATTGATGAATCAGTAGTTATATTTATGAGCAAACAAATATTTTGTTTAGAATGGGACTACAGTATTTCCATTTCACATGGTTCTCATTCCTTCATAGAAGAATTAAAGATCATTATGATGACATTTGCATCATTACATGTGTCTCCGTTTCAATTATGGAGGCCCACATTGTTTTAAATCTTTGGCCCAAATTGCTTTAGTCGTTTGGCCAATACAAGTATCTTGTCTCCTTGTTTGTTGCCCTAAATATTAATATGGCGAGAGCTTTCTCACATTCTATCCAAGCGGCACACCTTTTTTCCCAGGTAACTCGACCATATTTTCTTCGATTACCAACCATTAATTTTTGCTTTTCTCTATCACATGTACCAAATTATTTTACTCATTTACTGTAGATAATGAACCTTTATTTCAAATATTTCTTATTTTTTGCATTTCTCTACATTTTAATAGAGAAATTATATGATTTTTTGGCGTTGTTGTTGTGGGATGCATTTGTCTCACTAGCCATTGTTTTCCACTTTTGGTGCAGCTGGTTCTCTCACAGTGTAATGTGAGTGCGAGTTGGTGCATTATCAAGCTCACATGAAACTACTACCATTAGATTGTAGGTGAGCTTACCCACTCATTCTTTCTAATTGCTTTAATAGAATTTTATTTTCCACTTTTATATTTTAAGAACCATGGTTTATAGTCCAATGTTAATGCCAAACGATTCCCATGTCACTTTGACTTAGTGGAGATATCGGATTCTGATAGTGAGGATGAGTTGCTTGGTGCATCCTCTAAATATACTCGATTTCAATAACAGATAGAGACTGAATTCATCGCCTAACCTAGATTATTATTCTCCTCTCTATCACTCTCACTACAGCACTTGGTCACTGCTATGAATATGTCAACACTACTCAACAATCAATCAACGAATCCTTTGTCACAGTCTTCTTCCCAAAGATCAAGAGTCGTTGGAAGCTTTGGTAACTGCTTTTATGCATCTATCAAAGAACTATAAACAAAGATGATTTCTCAATCATAACCAATATTGTGAACACCTCAACAGCTGAATTATTCAACATTCAACCACCATATCTACCGTCTCAGTTGTCGTTGCCATTATCCCTAGCGGATTTTAATTACTAGCTAAATGATGCTCCTATTTCTCTACCTTGTTGATATCCAAAGGTTCTGATCATGACCAACGCTGTGACCACCTCAAAAACTGAATTATTTAGCACTCATCCTGTGTCTCCACTGTCTCAATCATCGCTTTCATCGCTGTATTTGCCACATAGGCCACCACAACCGATGCTTTTGCCACATACGCCACCACCATGGCAACATCTGTGGCGGCTTCTGTGGCAAAGGCAGCAACTGTGGTGGAGTATATGGCAAAGACAGCAATGGAAGCAACGACTGAGACAGTGACGACAATGGATGAGTGTTGAATTATTCAGTTGTTGAGGTATTTACTGCGCTGGTCCTGATCAAAACCAAAGGATATCGACAAGCTAGAGAAACAGGAGCATTATTTGGCTGGCGAATTTTAAAATCCATTAGTGGTAATAGCAACGATGGCTGAGACATGGTAGATATTGCGGTTGAATATTGAGTAATTCAGTTGTTGAGGTGTTCATAGCGTTGGTTATGATTGAGAATCGTCTTTGTTTATCGGGTTCTACGGACAACTCCCAACTGGTAAAGCTATCTGGCTCCACCTCCCTGAAACAACTACATAAAAGCATTCCCTGAAGCTTCCAACGACTCTTAATCTTGGGAAGAAGACTGTAACGGGGATTTGGCGATTGATTGTTGAGTATTGTTGAGATATTCTTAGCGCTGGCCGTAATTGGAATAGGAGGTTGGGGACTGCTAACATGATCCAGTGGCGGAGGATGGAGCACATCGAGACGCTAACTTGGGGTATTGAGGGTGAGACTTTTAACCATCATCTTAAAATGTTCTTTGATTGTATTGTAGATGATCGGCCCATCATTCTCGTTGGACTTACATTTGCATTATCTCGGTACATGATTCATTTAAAGTTGGTGATAATGGCTTTTAACTTTTAAGTTATATTTTGTGTTTCTTATTTTGCATCTCATTACAATGATCATATATATAGCAAACGTTACTCATATCTACCCACATACCTATTAATTATATTTCTAAAGGTTCTTTGCCTGTGGAATTCTTCCTAATGAATGGAACATCACTCAATTAGTGATGTCTTCGAAAAATCAGGACACGAGGATGATGAGTGATTTAAGACCGATTAGTCTATGCTCAGTAATGTGTAAGATTATATCAAAGATTCTATGTGCAAGGCTTAAGGAACATTTGTTGGAGATTGTTTATGAGGCGCAAGGGGACTTCGTCTCTGGTCGTTTAATATCTGATAATATTCTACTTGCGCACAATATGGTTCATGGCCTGTGAACAAATCCGTAATGCACTGAGGATTTTATGGTTATAAAAACAGATATGTCGAAAGCTTATAATCGAGTCGAATGGGATTTTATGAAAGAGTTTCTGGGTCATCTTGGTTTTGATCAAAAATTGGTTGGTTGGATCATGGCTTGTATTCGATTGGTATCCTTCTCATTTATTTTAAATGGTAATTCTTATGGTTTTACTAGTCGAGGAATTCACTTTCATCTTTTTTGTTTATTCTCTGTGTGGAAGCTCTGGTACATGTCATGAATTGAACCGAGATGGAGAAGAGAGTTACAGGGCTGAAGCTATTAAAAAAATGTCCTTCCATTCAACATCTATTATTTGCCGATGATAGTATTATCTCTTGTAAGGCTAATTTCAAGGAAGGACATGAAATTTTGAGATGTGTTAATTTGTATGGAGATGCGTCGGGACAATAAATCAATTATCAAAAATCGGCTATTGCGTATAGGGAGAAGATCGAGCTGAACATGCGACATCTCTTAGGCTTATACATGGGTATCACTAAAGAAGGTGGTGATAGTAAACACCTAGGGCTTCTGGAATGTTTTAGTGGATCTAAAAGACAATATTTGGCGTATATGACGGATAAATTGAGGTCTAGGCTGAGTGGTTGGTACGAGAAGAATTTATCTTTGGGTGGCAAGGAAGTATAATTAAAGTCAGTTGCTATGGCCCTTCCGGTTTATGCCATGTCCTGTTTTTGATTAACAAAGGACCAATGCGAGAAGATAACAAGTGCAAAGGTGATTTTTTGGTGGAACTCCTGTGAAGATAAGCAAAATATGCATTGGGTTTCATCGGAGAGAATGTGAAAGTCTAAGAAAGATGGTGGTGTGGGATTTCGAGATATTAGGAATTTTAATCAAGCCCTTCTCCCTAAACAAGCATGGTGATTGCAATCAGCCCCTAACTCATTGTTTGATCGGGTGTACAAAGCACAGTATTATGCAAAGAAGGGTTTTATGGAGGCCGGAAAAATAATAGACCTTCATATGCTTGGCGTAGTATCCTTCACGGCAGAAACCTCTTAGCGTGAGGGGTTATGAAATCGATTGGTGATGGCAGAGATACTAATGTCTGGTTCGCGAAAAGGGTATTTGATGATTCACCAAGGCGTACAATTAACAAACAACCTTTGATGGATTTGAATTTGATAGTCTCAGACCTTATCTCGAACCAAGGAGAGTGGAATTCGACTTCGCTTTAGGAAGGTGGAGTATCGTGGAGTTTACGAGATAGTACAGGGTCTGCAATTTTTCATGCTCGTTTTGCTTTCACTCCGGTTACGAATCGAGTCACGTCAGAGCTACGTTTTATATTGTGGTATCTTCAGAGTTTACATGATTTACACTATGACAAGGTTGAGATATCGTCTGATTCATTGACTTGTATTGATGCGATTAACAATCATCGGAAATGGCCTCGATATCAAGCTTATTTAGAACAGATTTCTCGTCAACTCCAACACTTTCAGAACGTCGTCTTCAGAGGATTGGCTTGTTTTGATGAGAGTCGTGGTTAAGTCTCTTTATGTTCTACTCCCTCTGTTTCAGAATGTTTGATTTTTTAGAGTTTTCACACATATTAAGAAATAATTAATGTTTAGATATAAATATTTTATTATTTTTGTAATTAAACACTTTTCCATAACTATAAGCCAATACTAATTCAACAAATCACACACTTTCAATTAATGTTTCTTGGAAGTTTAAAATTTATAAACATTAATTAATACAAAATACTTAAGAATCTATAAAATCAATCTTTTTTTAAAACAAAAACAAATTTCTAGAAAATCAAGTATTCTTAAACAGAGGGAGTCTCTTTTTTCTTTTATACTCTGTAATATTGGGTGTTTTCTCTATTTTTGAACTCTTGGAGAAGCTCTGTTTGGTTTGTTACACTCAAATAAGACGACCACAAAAAATAAAAATAAAATAGACAATTACCAATACATTTAATTTTGAAGACCATCAGGTTATACTTTTGTCATTTTTTCATTTTTTCCACATTTCCTTAATCTTAAGCAATATCAATGTTTTTAATCTGAGTTCTTTCTCAGGCTACCTTGTATATGCTTTTAGTGTTAGGTTACATGTGGTGGAAGCAAATGAAGATGATAGTTATGGTGATGTAAAATCTAAACGACTATTCTCACGTACTCTTTTTGGGACGGCCAAAACCGTAAGGAATCATCGTCACATAGTATATCATATGGTTTCTCCGAATTCCAGTATTGTATATTTAAGCAAGCAAGCCCACATTATTTTGTGGTTTTGTTGTTTTTAGTTAAAGTTAACATGTGTGTCCTATCTTTATTTTTTACAGTTGGAGGAAGTTGTATGTACAGAGACATATAGAAAAATGGAAGTTTTGAGATCAAAGCATCGCCATCTCTGCAAGGAAAAAAAGGAAATTCACATTATCAAAGTGCTAGCAAAAAAATAAATTATATGGAGCAAAGGTTTTGAGGAAAAATTACTTAAAGCTTTTGAAGACAAAAGGGAAAAATACAATATGTCTTTTGATTTACCCAAAGAAAAGGAAATTAATGGAAAATGAAATAGACAAAGTTTCCTAATTCATGTGTTGAAATCCTCTATATTTGATCTTTGACATTTTTTGTTTAAACTATATATTTCAAAAATTATAGCATTTATCTATTTCTATTAAAGTACACATTTTCATTTACAAAAGAACTGTTCTATTTTTTTTACACAATTTTAAAATATGATATATTAATAAACAGTGTTGGTGTCCATGTGCAATATTTTTTGAATTATAATTTTGTGTTTTTCTGTTAATTAAATTATAAATTTTGTTTAGGCGTTAGAAAAGAGTGCAATTGTTTATAGAGTGATTGTTTTAAGTTATGTTTGTGTTTTAAGTAATTTTCATCTTCCTAAATCAAAAACATGTTTCATTACTATGAAATCTTAAATAAAAATTAAGAAGCGTGCGGGTGTCCGGGATAAAGTAGTTTTAAAACATCTTAAATCTTGATAGCCCGTCCGGGCACTCGGGGATAATGTTTTATTTATTACTAGGGTACGCGCGGGTTGTTTCTAAATTTTTTTTTAGATATTAAATTTTTTAAAACATGTTAAAGTGTTATAAATTCATCTTTGGCTGTTTTCGTATACATATATTGTTCTTACAAATTCAACCACATTTTTATTTGTACTCATATTTTTATATCAAAAATTTCATATCCTTTATCATATCAAGCACAAGTCACTTGCCCAATAAGAAGTTGCCACATAGATATTGTTTTTAAATTTAAATTCTATTTAAATTTTTAAATTCATCAAAATCTAATTGTTTCAATTATCCATTTTTTTAAATGTACTTTTATAACTTCTTTATTTTTTCCTCTTTCCACAACCCTATAATATCTCCACTACATCACGTTTAAAAAATATTATTTATAACTTCTTCTTTTTAAACTCTATTTATTAAGCTTCATAACTTCTTTTTTTTTTTCTATTTTACGATCTCAACTTTTTTTTTCTCTGTATTTTTCTCTGTTCTTCTTTCTCTCATCTCTACTTGTGCAGTATATCACAAATCAATATATATTAATCTAAATTCATTTTTTCTTTACATCAACTAATTAATCTTTTGTGATCCATCAGGTTTAAGATGCCTTTGGATTTTAATTTAATTTCTGAACTAAATTCTTCGGAAAAAAATGGAAGATTAGAGCTTGATACTTGGTTAAAAGGCTATCAATTACCTTATATGCTATTGAGCATAAAGGGTATCAAATCCTCAAGGAAAATGAAACAACACACTAAGACTGCATAAGTTCGACTAATCTAATCCTATCAATAAGGTTTTCTTTTGGTTTTGGTAAGCACTAATTCAAATGACAATTAAACGATGTAATTTTAAAATCAAGCTACGACAATGTTAAAGGATGATAAGTGAATTATTGAAAAAGGGCGACGAGTCTAGGGCAAGATAATGATCTAGGCGAGATGATGAGCTTCAAATTACGCTTGAGAGTAACTAACGAACCAATCCTAAGTGATGGAATATAGGCTAGACTAATCCACTTCCATGATATCAATCCCTTCAATAAACACTATCATTAACAATAAATTTCCATTTGTGAAAAGTGTTTAGTGAGCATTAATCAACAATCCCAAATAAACCACTAATCCCCCTAACATCAATTTCCATTGGTTAAGGAAGAAAAGCTCACTCAAGTTCTTTCAAACATTTCAACAAACACCTTCCGGGCATGAAATGCTAAACATTCTAAATTCAAGTGATCAAGTTAAATCTAGCATTAAGCACAACTTAAATGAAGGATAA
>VBRH01002557.1:5646-15926 GCA_014578085.1 Cardamine resedifolia
TATATATATAGATTGCATAAGTACTAATGAAAAAGGGACATTCTGTATAAATTTGTATATAACGGTCAGGTGATCGTATCTGACGATAAATAAATGTCATGATGTTAAAAAAAAAAATCAATAGTTAAATTTGACATGTCTCAACATCTGACTCTTATGCTGGCATTGAATCATCCAAGACAGTCAAATTTTCTTCTTCTTAAAAATCTCTAATCCTTGTCAAAGCAACTTGATATGTCTTATTAATTAGTCACCAAAGAGATACATACATATAGGTCCATAATTGTGCTATCGGTTATAAATGTTTTGGAGGTTAAACAGAAGACGGTGTTCAATGAAAAAGATTGATACATGCGTTTGGATAGTTTATTTAAAATTATTTATTTGTTATTTTTCAAAATTGTACTTTGTTTTCAGAAAACCAAATTTTTTTTTTATAAATTATATTTTAGAAAAGCCCAACCATATGTTTCCTAGACATGTGGTTGTTGAATCTTCTGTTTAATAATTTATTTCAATTTTCAATATCATCCATCCATCCATCTGGTTGGTAATCGAACAGGTAGTTCGCGTCTAGCCCCTTCTTAAGTGTCCCAAAGCCATAGAGGAAGTGGCGGCACTTTCCAAATAGAAACTAATTTTTTTTTCTTACTTTGACCTTACATTAATACAATATAAATATAAATATATATAACTTCAATGCTTTTAGGGTTTTGAATTTTTTTTCAGATTCACTTTGCCTGATATATATTCAGTGATCATTAATCGCAAAAATGTATCTTCTTTTTATTTACTTAATTATATATAAAAGCTATGAAAATTAAGTCGGCTTGTCTCTTCTGATAACATTTGCACCCTTTTTTTACATTGTGTGACCATCATTGAGACGTGTGGATATGTCATCGGATTAACACTGTTTGTTTTTCACCCAATTGGCCAAATTCCTTCCAATGTTAGTGAAGATAGATTGATTAATTAAGAAATGGATTATAATGTTTGTGAAGATGTATTTACTTTTTTTTTTGTTAATGGATTTAGTGAAGATAATTAATCAGAAAATATTTTATAGTTTATTAAGTGAACAATCGGGCGGCGACTCTTTAATTAATTCATTCACTTCTATTTTAATTAATTCTTTAATTTACTTGCAAAACGTTCAAAAATGTGTCCTGCTCCTACCTGTTTTTTTGGATTCTTTTGCAAAATCTTCCAGTTTTGATCGCAAAATTTTTATCTATCTATTTAGTTTAAATCTAACTCTCTTTTTTTTTTGATAAAATTCTAACTCTTTTTTTACCCAAAAGAAAACATTACAGAGGTTATAGACATGTCTATTAATAGTATGAAATTCTGAAATCCAACCCAATAAATAAGATTATTATTTTCCGCATTAATTAATTGTTTTCTTTGGGTTTTCCGAGTAGCTGACTACTGTTGGTTGAGCTGATCCCACTTCGAACTGACCATTTGATGTTAAATCTGCCAAAAGTTGGAAGAAAAAAAGCCATTTATCAAACGGATTAATGGTAAAGAACTCATAATCAATTACCTTTCGTAATAATTAGTGAAAATGATTAGATTAATGAAAAAATGCGTTTACCTGTTCATAAAGTACTCAACAGATCTATAAGCCACTTTGCGATATACAAATCTATAAAGATACGATATAATATAACCTAAAGTAATAATTTGAATATATTAAACTTCAATTATATAGCCGCTGTACGTGGTAGAAGTCTCCATAGATTGTTAAGACATGAATAAAAAATCGAAATCAAGAAAAGAAACATGTTGTTCCATCTCCATTCAGCATTAAAATCAATGGATGTATGTTTATGAAAAAGATGGAAACTATAAGATTTTTTCCAGTCAGATATCTCTTGGCCCAAGAGGAACCAGATTAACTTGATAGTAGGACATGAATCCCAAATATTACATTCAAGAAAATGACAAAAAAATAAACAACGGATATATTTATAATAATTCACTAATTTATGTTATTTCATATTTTTCTTTTTCCGACGACGTTCCATAATTTACTATTATTGACTACTAGTATTAAACAATAAAGGAAAATCCGTAAACTCATAGAAAACCCCAAAACAATAAAAGTATGTGAAACTCTTAACACATTTTTCCGAACACTATCAGAGTTCAGTTATATGGGAATTTCAGTTATAAAAGAAAGAAAATTATTTTCACAGCTCAGAGTTTTAGGTTCTACTCAGTATTGAAACAGAAGATAGATTCCAAGAACCGTTTTACCTATCTAAAGGAGATGGTAACTAACAATTTAAGTCACTCCACGACCCTGTCGACACAACCTAAATAAAGTAAGAGATAGGAACTAGACACGACAAGACAATTATAGTATTATTTTTCAGAAGATTATTATAGTATTATTGTATTATTTCTGTAAAGCCTCCTCATCATTTTTTTTCCAATATAATTCATCTTTTTAACAAACAAACAAAAAATTGGAGAAAGGAACAAGACACGACTATTATAGTATTATTGCTCTGAAGATAATTATTATTATAGTATTGTTGTACTCTTTCTGTGAACTCTCATTTTTTTTTGTTTTTTAATATAATTCATCTTTTATGTTTGGGGAAAAATATATAATTATTCTTTTTAACTTCTAGTATTATAGTATATTTGGAGAAAGGAACAAGACACTATTATAGTATTATTGTTCAGAAGGAAAAAACGATATATTTATGCATTTGTGTTTATTGTTTATCTTCATAGACAGGACACATGAGCCACCAAATCTCTTTCTTGATATCTCTGGGACCATACACTATAATTCTAAATAGCGGCTTTTAGAGTCAATATATATAACTTTATTCTAGTTGATTTATTTGTTGAGTTTGAATATTGGTGAAGTCGACATAAAAAAGGTGACAATTTGTAGCGAGTTTTAATTGCTTCCGTACTCCTAAAAATTCCAAGAAGTCATAGTAGGCTTAAAGTTGATTCTCTTTTAAATAGAAAAAGAAATTGCTGACAGAAAAAAAAGAGAAAGAAAAAGAAACTATTACATCAAATCTGTAGACAATACACTGAATCTAGTACTACCAAAGTTTATTGATATTCCACAATGTATGTGATTTTCTAGTTTGCTAAGAACTTGCGGGCAAGTGGGTTTACGAGTTTTGTCCGTGTTTCGACTCACGGGTGTGATCAAAACATCCCCATATTGAAACAAAACTAGTAGATTACTGCTATAAATTAGGACTGTCAGTTATTAATTAATTTATTATATATATGTACGACAAATAGTATAATGGAAAATATATACATGAAATAGCAACAAAAAAAACATTAAAGTTGAATAATATTGTTTTCAATACAAACAATTTATGGGAAGTAAATGTCATTCACAAAAGACTGCCAATATAATAGTAGAAGAGACTACCAAGTGACAAAAGTATACATAGCGTAAGATCCGATGAACGATCTTATTATCTCGAGCGATATAAACTCTATCAATATAATCTTCATTCATTTTAACATAAAGGCAATCCAGAAAATAAAAGGAGTTTAGATAAACGAAATTAACTAACAGTAAGAGATCATAGTAGAATAAATCATCTGACGACTATCCTTACTCTAAAAAAAATGTCTCGTATATTATGACTTAGTTAAAAGTAAGAGGGTCTGAAAATGCACCACAAGAATAATCAAAATGATACATACTTTTGCGCATGACTCGTTCATTTAAATTACTTATATGGAGCATTTGAAGTAAAATAAAATAAAATCTTATTTTGTTTCAAATGAACCACATATATTTTGTATTTTTTTCGACTAGACTACCTGAAATCTAAACTATTTTACCTAAGAAAACATTATATGGAGTATTTGAAGTAAAAAATAAAATAAAAATCTATTTTGTAGTATTTTGTTCGACTTAGACTACTTGAAAAATACACTGTCAGTTTTTACCTTTTGTCTACTTTATAAGTTGTAACGTTCGAAGTGATAATTCTTATTTTTTAATAAAGACGAAGTAATTATTTGAAACTTTAAATTCTACTTTCTTTTCTATCAAAAAAAAAAAACCTAATTTCTTTTTTCTTACGTCTTACACGAAAGATAAATGTCAGATTTTCTCCATCGACATCGAGTATACGCTAGAATAGCCGAAATTCGATTTAACATGGACTTTGAACGAGCAGATAACATTGATTTTAATTCTTTTGTCAAAAAAAATAAAAATAAAGTAATTTGATAAGTACTACTAGTAATTTTGTATGCCTTTGTTGACTAAAAGTAAAAAGGTAGTGAATATGGCCGACACGGTCCTTCTTATATTTCACTCACTTTTTTTTTATTCTTTGTTGGTTGTTCATATCTCATAATCACTTTTACATGCAGTTAATCTCACTTGAATTGAATTTAGTTAACCAAAAGTTAGATCTTAGTAGTTGGATAGTTTAAAGATATCTAATCAATGCTCAATGTGTATTAATTATATAATTCTCAAGATCATTCATGTTGTGAATGAATGACTGATCTTGATTATTTTCGAGCAGTCTCACCATGGTTTTATGTTCAAGTAATTCGGTAACAGACTGACCATAGAATCAAAATTATTTTATAAAACCAATAGAATATAGTATTTTGTTACAAGAATTCAGTTATATATGTGATTCACTTTGTATACATACTAAAGTAAGTTCCCGACCAATATGTTAATGTATTGTTTATGTTTCTTAATCATAACGATTCTCTTTCTGGCATGTTTAGCTCGCTTAAACAAATCTTAACGACTCTTTTAACCTTAATTAATATTCCTTAATGACTGTTTATTACCCTAATAACTCTTTTTGAGATTCGGAATTTCTTAAATCCATATCATGTCTCTCTAAATGTAGTCTTAAGATGATAAGATTTTAAATATCCCATACAATGATCCTTTCTGATTCGGACTTTATATAATAATATATTAAACAAATTACAACATCACCATGCTGTTGGAGAAGGATCTGTCGGATTCGAGGAACAAAGACCCATATCCGGATCCGTCTAAAAATGTTACGATCTTGTTTTGTCCCGTTTTGTTAGTATTTACCAATTCAGATTATGGTTTTAAAAAAATAAAAAATAAACCCCATCTCTTTAATTCAAAATAAAGTCTATCTTTCACATTTCATGAAAAAATAAAATAAAAATCTAAATTTTAAACCTAAGTAACATAGAAATTAAAATGGATACGCGAAGCAAAATGTATAAAAATGTGGAAACAATTTTTTAAAAAAATTTAAGAAATGGTATTTGTTAAAAACGTGAACATATATATATATATAGTAAAATATCAAAACGTATAAAAAATTATTTGAAAAAAAGAAGATTAATTAGATTTCTAGGTTATTTTTAGTTTTCGGAAAAAAAAAATGAGATTTTTTACATTAATCAATTTTTTTTTTGAAAAAGTTAAAGAAAATATCATATATATTCTATGTTTCCAAGTTCTTTATTTATTAAATTTTTAAATAAAAAAATAAGTTTTTATTGCGTTTCCAAAACAGAAATAAACATTTTCAAAATGAAAACGGCCGTCACGTTTCCACATTGCGATTTTTAAGAATCGTATTTCCACTGCATTTCTCCCTGTTTTCAAGAGTTTTTGTTTCTCAATCTTTTCTAAACAGAAAACGGATATCGGATGAAATTTCCATGCTATTAGTTTTAAACTGACTTGTTTATTTTCAAGTTATCTTTTGGTTAGTTAGATTGATATATATCAAAAAAAAAAAATGTCAAAGAAAGATATAACAAAAACTTAACAATTTTGGATCAAAAACTTAACAATTTTGGATCATTGGTTTTTTTCTTTACCATTGGTTAAAAGTCGATTTTTGGTTTAATTAAGAAACAAATGGGAGTGTACCTGTGAATAAAATCTAAAGCATCTATCTTTCTTAAAAATTCAGGAAAAATATCAGAGATTTGAACGAAAATTGGGAAAGAAAAGAATAAACTCAAATCTCATTTCTCGTGTTGTTACATAAAACATTTCAAAAGAAGAAAAAATCCAAAAAAAAAAAACATGCTGATTTGAAAGAAAGGTTTATTCTTCTTTTCGTGTCTTTGGTCTCACAGGCTTCACAGGAACTAAGTAGCTGAGAAGAAGCACAACGATAGGTATAACTGTTCCAATGTAATATACACTCTTGAAGGCGACGATTGTTTCGTGTAAGCTCAACACCTGAAAATTACACAACAAGAACAAAAATATGAATGATTTTCGAAATAAAAAACCGTTACAAGATGCGCGAAAAATCAGAGGGAAGAGTTTTTACCATGAAACCGACGGATGAGTAATTGAGAACCACAACTGTGTAGATGAAATTGATGAAAACCATAATATTTCTTAGCATTGCCATTTTTGGAGGAATTGCTTGTTGCCATCGGTATATAGCTGCTCGATGAAATAGGAACGGTTTTTAGATACAGGATTGGATTAGAACAGAACGTTAATGAAAGATGAAGTCGAGTATCGCTTACCTTTCGAACCATCGATCATCAATGCTGATTGAACAAAGAATATAATGTATCCAGGATACAGTCCCTGCAAATAACCAACCAAGTTGAGATTTTGATTACTTTCTTTGGCACAATTACAAAAAGATTGAATCTTTACGCAGAATTCGCAGTGTGGACACATGAAAAAGATTCCTTTTACCATCGCAAGTAATTTAAAAACCGCAACTTTAAAGACGCTTTAAAAACTTAAAAGGACTCTCAGTTGAGAGTAGCAAGCGATGATATACACACAGAAAGATTCATTGGATGATCAAACTTAACAGACTCAACAATCAACGATGAAGATTCGAATCTTTATACAAATTTGCAGTGCCAACACAGAAAAACGATTCCTTTATCACCATAAGCAGTAAGAGCAGCGATATTCAATATACCAAAACATTTCTGACTTATGAATCACGAGAATGTAGAACAAAGAAAGGAAGGGAAGAAGGAGCACTTACATGCCAAACGGCACTGACGGTTTGCGTAGCTAGCAATTGGAAGAAACCCGCCTTCTTCCCGGGCTTCACAATTCTCTCATATACGTCTGTGTGAAACAGAAGAAACAGTTAAAATGCGTATAAAATATGGCAATCTCTAGGACCTCTTCATATGCATTATAACTCACAGTGACGGAGCCATGTGCTGACTTGTATGTTCCAGAAAAGGGGAATCTGAACCGCACTCTTGGCTAGCTCAACCCCCAAAATATCGACATTCTTAGCACGGTCCCATTTCGCCTTTGTTTGAGTTTTTTCATCGGTCCAACCACTGAAACCCAAACCAGAGATAATAATGGAAGCCTCTGAAATCGACCATATGAAGTAATACTTCCAACGAGCTGTGAAACCCGCCATGTATTGGTAACCAAATCTCTTCAAGAATCCCCATTCTTGGTACACTGGTTCCGTGAACCGGGTTAACGGAAACTGAGGTACTAAATAGAGATATAACGCCATACAAATCCCCGCTTGAAATATAGCTCGAATCGTTGCTCCATAAGGCGATGGTCGCTTTCCTTTCTCGGAAACAGCCCAGATCTGAAACAAATAAACAAACAAACTCAAGAACCGCTCTTTTCGATAAGGACAAGGACCGAAGAATGAGAAAGAAGAAAGCTTACTCCTTTCTCTTCAGTCCATTCAAGATAATCTTTCATTTCGAAAACAGGACCAGCGAAATGGCTACCGCAACAAAGGCAATAGCCAAAATACTCAATTAAAGAAGGCATTTGAATCAAACGATTCTTCTTCTGAGCTTCACGGAGACCTTCTTCTTTTAACATTCCATCATTGTAATTTATCGAACAAGAAATCACTTTCAGCGTTAACACCATCAAAGCTCCTAATATACAATCAAAACTTCCACCATTACACCAAATCAAAGATTCCAAAAGTGTAATCACAATCTATAAATATGGTTCCACAATGATTCAAAGATTCAAAATTTCAAAAACTCAGCTAAGAACATAAACCATCAAACTGAGGAAAACAGAGTAGTACCAGTAGAATCGATTCCTCCTTCTTTCCAAGCATCACCACTCATATAAAACACATGGCTACGTAAAAAAAAATCGCAAAATTGTTTCAAATTTCGATAAAAAGGAATAAGATTTAGAGACCAAAAAGTTTGAATATTTATATATTATTTACCAGCCAATGAGATAAGCGAAACCAAGGAAGAAAGTGATGAATCCAGACAAAGGTCTATAAATCGCCATTGAAGCATAACCAATCGTCATCGGGACGAGGAAGTGAAGATTTGAGGAGAAGCCGAAAGAGAGATAAGAGAGGAAAGCTCCAGAAGCAGCTGAGTAGATGTGTTTACCGAGTTGACTCGGGACGAGTCGCCATAAGAATGAGATTGGGATAGTTGCGACGAAACAGAGGAGAAAACGGAGAACGGCGACGGAGACGCCGATTGAAGCAGCCATGGAATTCATGTCGAGCGATTCCATGGTTGTGTGAAGTATAGATTTTGGATTTAGTGTCAACTCGACTCGGACTGAGTTACGACGACGACGACGACGACTCGCTCAGTGCGGGGACATCTGGATCTCTTTGGTAGGTTCGTGTGGGTTTGGTTCGATCTTGTTGACGAGGTATGTCAAAGTTACAATAATACCCTTTAGTATTTTTTTTGTCATTATTTAATAATGTCTTGGATATATAGAGAAAAAATAACACCCTTTTTTAATGTTTATTTATTTATTTATGTTTATTGAAAATAACAAATCTTAAAAGAAATGATATGAATTTTTTTTCATTTTATAATATAGAAAACTGAGTTTTTCAGTTTATCGTAACTGAAATGTTAAAATCTCCAATGTTTTCGCGGAAGTGTTTTTAATACACCATAATTTCGTTTGTCGCATGATGCGACATAACCTCTGTCTCCGAGCTTCTATATATTTACCAATGAAATCTAATGCTTCCCCAATCTATCTATCTACTTTTGTTGTAAGATTGTGTTTGATAATATTGTGCTCTCTATCTCCATTTCAGATTGAATGAATGAAAGAGTATGTTTGTCCAAAAAAAAAAAACATGGTTGAATAACTCATGTTACAAGTATAATCAGAATGCTTCCCACATTACACGTTAGTTACAAATTGATTTATTTTTCAACTATGTTTTGATAATGTTAACACTATAAATTTAAGAATTATATGTTGTTTTTTTAAAAGAGGAACTTATTAGATTTATGCTATTTTGAGAATGTCTATAAAATTTATTCGAAATACATGATTGAACAGCTCATCATGCAAATAAAATCTTAATATTTCCCAGTTATCACACTACAATTAGATAATGATTCCGTTTATGTCTTAACTGTTTTAGAAATGCCAAAACAAGGTTGATTAAACAACTCAAATTCATGTATCCTGAGGAATATTTCTAAATTATTTAAAATACATGAATGGAAAACTTATCTTGCAAATAAAATCATGTTTTTCCAAATTATCACATTAATTATCTAACTATACATGAATTTACTATCTTATTACATAATAGTAAACCATAACTATAAGATTATTTGCAAGATATTATAACAAAAAAAACTATATTATTCTATATGTGGGAATATCACCTCATTTTGACACTTCACCTTAATCTTATCACCGACTATACAAACTTGCACACATCCTCCTATATAAATACACATAACCAAGCAATCAAACGTCAACATTCACATTTCAGAAAAAAAAAACTTCTTCAACTATATTAAAACAAAAAATACTCAGTGAAAGAAAGAGAAAAATGATGAACACAAAAAGTGTAGCCATGTTAATGATGGTGATGATGGTAATAATGGGAATGGAGAACATTTTGGTTAAGGCACATCGTCCCATTGGCGAGACTTCTCCTTCTCCTTCACCAGATTTAAGCTCTGATATAACTTTTGATGATGTTCCTGCAACTTTTCTTTCTCCATCAGGAGATGCAGGACAAATACCAATGTGCATTTATAATTGTACTTTACAACAATGCTTTCACATTGGCGACCCACGTAAGTTTGATCTTCTTCGTATTATAAATTCAATATTTATATAAATAAAAAGCTATTCATTTTTATATATTATTATATCGAGTATTAAAAACTATTCATTTTTGGATCTAACTAAAGTTTGTTTTTCTTTTTGGGAATTTGCGATGAACAGAATGTTGGTTCAAGTTTGGCTCATGCTTCGAAGGATGTAAGGAGAATTGTATGAAGCAGAACTAAAGCGAGAATATATATAT
>VBRH01002558.1:0-10203 GCA_014578085.1 Cardamine resedifolia
TTGCAGTAGTTTATAGGGTTAAAACTATGTGTATCAAGTTTTTGGCGCCGTTGCCGGGGACCAATTACATTACCTTCGAATTTACGATTGAAGTTTAGTCTAAGATTTATTAACAAAATTCTATTTTGCTCTCTTCTGTGTTTCAGGTGTATGCAAAGAAGAAGTACAAAAAAACTATCGGAAAACTAACAGAATTTCTGACAAGATCTTAATCTGATGGATTTCTGACGGTACTCCGATGGATTTCTGACAAAATTGTTCTGTCGGAAATCCGTTGAAAAATATGTAGGTTGATATAAACATTTTATAGCCATTAGAATTTTCAAAATTCTAATGTAAAATTCACTACAAAAAGTTACTGAAAATCTGATAAAAGTTTTGATGATATCTGAATCCGACAGATTTTAACAAAATAGTTTCATCAGTAATCCAGCGAAAAATTTCTTGCAGATTTTTGGAGTAATCATACAAAAAATTTGTTAGAAAATATATACGTTAATATAGCCATTTGAATTTAAAAATTCCGACAAAACTATTTTGTCTGAAATTTGTCGGATTACCGTCACAAATTTTTGCCGAATTGCCTTCAAAATTTCGATGAGTTTTCTGGTAACTATTTTGTAGTGAATTTTATGGCGGAAAAAACGTGAAAGGTAGTTTCAAGGTATAAAATGTTAATAAAAATAGTTTGAAGGTTTAAAGTGTTACTTTAATACCTTCGATGGTTAAAGTGCTAGAAATAACATCTCACACTTTCAAGATTAAAAATGCGGTTTTTCTTATTTAAATCAGAATCTTCATCATTCACATTCTTAAGATATTTAAATTTTATTATTGTAATAATTATGAAATTTGTATATTCTTCAAATTAATTGGAATTATTTTAATATTAAGAAAAACAATAAATATATATATATATATATATTCCATGTTTTCAAATTATTTACATATTATGTTTCTAAATAAAAAAGTAAGTTTCCATTGCATTTCCAAAACGGAAACAAATATTTTCATCACATTTCTAAATTGCAATTTCAAGAAAATGCTTTTCCAAAAACATCAGAAGTCTCTTTTTAGAATAAAATTATGAAATAATCTATTTTTAAAAAAAATTTCTCTAATATGAATGGATATCAATAAAACATATTGACCAACAGAAAATAACAAGATTATTAATTGAATAGCTCAAATTTAGATAACGCATGATCTCTATTATTTTATTCATCTAAGAAAAACATTTCTTATATAAAAAATAATATTTTGATAAATATTATTGATCACATATGAGTTTTATGAAAAATATACTAAATTATCCACACGTAGCGTTGGTCCAAAACCTAGTATATTCAATGATCCAATAGAACCACAAACTTACGATTTTTAGGAATTATGTTACCTTACATTTCAAAAATTTATGTTTCCAAAACATTTCTCAAGTAAAACAGATTGGAACGGAGTTTCCATGCAACATAAGTTATATGCAAATCTGTTTATCGTAGTCTTGTTTGTTAGTGGTAAAATGTCTTTCATGATGAAGTTACATTGTTTGTGAAATTCATCATATTCACATGTGCGGTAACAAATAGATTCGATGGATTTGATCATCAGTATAATAGAATTATGTCATATATATATATATATATATTATTGTACGAGTAAAATAATTTATAGTAGATTGTTCTAAAATGTGCTAGGCGTTCGCTAGATGGTGGATAAATGTCTAGCGCCTAGCCGTATACGCGGATGCCTAGGTAGGGCCTAGAATAAGCATCTTCCTCAAGCAACTTCCTTAAAATTATGTAAATTTGGATAAATATATAGTGTTTAACCATTATTTTCAAATAAATAAAATTCACTAAACATATAAAATAAATAAAATAATATTATTTAAATTATTTTTTTTTTAAATATATAATTATATAATTTTTATGAAAAAATAAAACAATTTCGCCTAGAATCATCCTAGGTATCCGCGTAGACCGCGTAATCGAGTGTTTATACGCTATTAGACGTTCGAATTATTTAAAACCGCATAAATCATTGTATAACATAAAACGTGGGCGTCTGACCACCGCGTAAGGTTAAGACGCCGCCTAGGCACCTCGCCTAAGCCGCGTTTTAAAACACCGTTATTTTTCAAGTAAACAAATAGATATGTATCACTTATATATGCAGCAAACCTTACATAATTAAATAGACACGTCTCACTTAATCAAATAGATACAGGATGAGAAAAGTATACAATAAAATCAAATAGATACGTTACGTATCACCTAATCATATAGATACGTACGTAGCTAATAAAATAAAAGATATCCATCGCTTCTGTTATGATTTATTCAGTTTTAAAACAATGTGTTTTTTTTTTCCTTTTTGATAAACATTTTAATCGGCCACCTCATTAAATATGAAAACAGAAATTCACAGGTTAAGGCCTTATAAATATTAAGCAAATTTAAAAACTTCATTTAATATATTGATAGAATATGTATTTTAATGTTATTTTATTTAAGTTTAAACTTCTATTTCATATACTAATAAAATAGTGTTAGTTATTTCTAATATTTTTACAATTTTAGTTTAAATTTTAGTATTTTTATCTATTAAAACAGTGTTAATGAAAAAAATAGATAATAAAAATAGTATAAAATTATTTTATACTTAAAAATACAAAATTTATTTTCGTATGATAAAAATAGTGTTTATTATCTCTAAATTATTAAATATATATATGTTAAATTTTAGTTACAAAACATATTTTACCAAAAAAAAAATGAAACGATTTTTTTTCGCCTGTAAAACTCTAGACACGACCCCATACAATTACCTCAAATTTAAATGGTTTTTATGGTATTCCCACCGTCCATCGAAATTATCAAATTTGATTTGCTATCTATGAATACTTAAAACAACTATATTTTTAGAGATCTAAGATTCGTACCACAATCCACACACATATATTATATCTCTTCATTTTAAATTTTACAGCTATTTTTCCCTTTTTTTTCCAGATACAAATACATTTGGTAGCACGATTTTCCAAGTATTGACGTGTATAGTTTATTGCAAAAGAATGGAATCGTTTTTCACGCTTGAGACGATTTATAGTTAATGTTTATTTTTATTTTTATTTTTTTTAAATTATTAATTTAATATCTTGTGTTGCTCTACATATAGATAGAACCAAGACATAAAGTGAATCAAGAGAACAAAACCAAATATGAGCCTAAGCTCCGAGCTCAAGGATTTAGAGGAGTTGACTTTGAATGCAAAGCAAGTACAAGACGATTTGTTGGAGGAGATACTCAGAGTTAACGCGAACACAGAGTATCTCCGTCAGTTTCTCCATGGAAGTTCTGATAAAGAGCTTTACAAGAAGAACGTACCAGTGGTGAGCTACGATGATGTGAAACCTTATATCGAGCGTATCGCGAATGGAGAGCCTTCAAATATCATTACGGGTGAAACTATTACTAATTTCTTTATAAGGTAAACGATGTCAAACTCTAGTAACCAAAATAAGTTAGTTTTCACAATTTGAAAATGTGATGCTTGTGATTTTGTTTGTGCGTAGCTCTGGAAC
Source organism: Cardamine resedifolia (assembly GCA_014578085.1). Lineage (NCBI taxonomy): Eukaryota > Viridiplantae > Streptophyta > Magnoliopsida > Brassicales > Brassicaceae > Cardamine > Cardamine resedifolia. Next base: position 3,584 of record VBRH01002558.1, read on the forward strand.
TTCTGGAGGAGAACGAAAGATCTTTCCAGCGAACAATAAGCTCCTTGAGAATAGGACATCCCTTGGTGCACTATGCTCCGCCATTATTTCCAAGTAACTCTTCATATATATTATACGTTTTGCATATACATATTATTCTCTTTTAAGTGTATTTGTGACTTCCATTACCAACATCAGTCTTTTTATTTCCGGTATATAGGTACATCAATGGTGTCGGGGAAGGAAAAGTGATGGCGTTTCTCCACACTAGACCATTAACTACAACTCCCTCTGGTCTGCCTATTGCTCCTCTGTCTACGAGCTTAATAATGAGCGATTATTTCAAAAACCGGCCATCAAAATGTTATACTAGCCCAGACGAAGTCATATTATGTGTTGACAACAAACAAAGTATGTACTGTCATCTTCTCTGTGGTCTTGTCCAGCGAGAAGAGGTTGTGAGTATTGATGCTGCCTTTGCTTCTTTGTTAGTCCAAGCAATGCAATTTATTGCAGCTCACTGGAAAGAATTGTGTAATAATATCCGATTTGGTTGTATTAGCGAGTGGATCACCGACCTTGGTTGCAAAGACTCCGTCTCCATCATACTTGGAGGACCTAATCCAGAATTGGCAGATCTGATTGAACATGAATGCAGCCAGAAATCTTGGGATGGTATGATCACACGGCTATGGCCTAACATCAAATTCATTCAAACCATAGTTACAGGACAGATGAGTCAATACATCCCAATACTTGAGTTTTATTCCAACAAACTGCCTTTCTACTCCCCGCGGTATTCGGCTTCTGAAACAATCTTTGGCGTAAATTTGAACCCACTATGCAAACCACAAGATGTTTCCTACACGTTTTTGCCAAACATGTCTTACTTTGAGTTCTTACTTGTTGATGAAGCAAACAATGATGAAATTGTTGAGCTTGTGGACGTCATGTTAGGGTGCTTCTATGAGCCCTTGATCACAAATCATTTTGGTAAGTTACACATATATAATTATATTCATACTCTCTCCCTCACCTATATTAATATATGACTTAATTATATTATGCTTAGGCTTATGCAGATATAGAATGGGAGACATTCTACAGGTGACGGGATTCTACAATAGTACACCTCAATTCAGATTTGTACGCAGGAAAAATATGGTTCTAAGCATCAACGTAGAAGCAACAACTGAAGAAGACATTTTAAAGGCGTTGAATCAGGCGGCACTCGTTCTTGAATCTTCAGATTTAATGTTGATGGACTTCACATGCTATGCAGACATCTCCACTGTTCCAGGTCACTACGTTTTTTATTGGGAGCTTAAAGGCAAAAACTTTAATGGCATTGTTAAGCTTGATTACAAGGTAATGGTCGAATGTTGCTGTGTGATCGAGGAATCATTTGACATTTTTTATAAAAGATTTAGGAGTAGATATGGTTTAATCGGAGCTCTAGAGATAAGGGTGGTGCAACATGGAACGTTCGACTCTCTCATGGAATATTTCATCTCCAATGGTGCTTCTACATCTCAATACAAGACACCTATGTGCATAAACGCTCCCCAAGTTTTAGCAATTCTTGAAGACAAAGTTCTTGCTCGGTTCTTCAGCAACACATCTCCTCCACTCTGATCAATATGGTCTCTCTGGAACAGTTACCATATTGGCTAATGAATAATGAAGGGATAAAGTTATTCGATTGGTTTATGTTGGAGAAACACGTGGTTTTGTGTGTGTGCAAAGTTTATGATTAGTGTGTATCTTAATTCTTAATCATGTTGTCATTAAATAAGTGAAGCTTAGATATGCTCTGGGTGCATCTATAAGGAATTGGCTCAACTGTTATCTAAAACCCTGATCCTTTATTACATCGATTACTAATTGATTAGTCGTTGTTTCACCATTTAAATTTACATGTTGACCTTTCAGACCTAGAGGATCCAAACAGATGAAGCATAGATTCGATCTCCAAAGAGCATAAAATTTTACCACCTGATGACATCCAGTCCAAACGGTTCCACCGGATTCAAAACCCAGACCTCCCGGTGTAGAAGCATTCGTGAAACTTTGATAACCACTAGGCTAATGAGGTTTCTACTATGTAAATATGTATGTTTAATTACATTTTTTCTATTTGGTTAAGCAGAATAAATTTTTCAACACATGTCAATTTTAATTAATTGACTGATACATTAAAATTTTTTTTTTTTACACATACCTTAATAATGTTAATTAAACTTAATGGAGTTGAATGTATTTTAAATACATTAATATACTGACTCCTTTTATTTTAAAATAAATGTCGTTTTAGGATTGATTTGTTGTTTTAAATTATGCGTCGTTTTAGATTTTCAAAGCAAATATCTGATAATAGTTACAGTTTTATCATTGTTATATTAATAATTGACCAATTAAACAAATTGATAGATTATATTAATAAAAGGTAAAACATAAAATTTAATTTTTTTTTAAATGTGTGAAAACATCTAAAAAAAAATTATTTTAAAACATAAAGAATATTAAAATAGAGGATTGAATTATAGTTATTATTATAGGAAAAATGTCAATAAAACATGAATTTTTAAATTGTGGACGTTAAATTCTCAACTTTCAAAATGTCGTTTAAATGCTTAAGTTTTCGTTGACTTTATAATTAAATTGTTAAATTATGTTGACTATGTCATTTGAGGCACACCGTTAAATCAAGAGACGGAGGACGTTTACTGGGTTAAAACTTCCGTTAGTAGTTTCGTTTAATCAAAACGACGTCGTTTTATTTTTACTAAAAAATCCTCAACTTTCAGATTGTGGACGTTTAAATCTTCAACTTTCAAATTGTGGACGTCTAAATGTCTAGATTTTCGTTGACTTCATGATTAAATGGTTAACTTATGTTAACTATGTCATTTGGGACACTGTGTCAAATTGAGAGACGGATCACCTTTACGAAGTTAAATTGTCCATTAACAGCTTTCGTTTAAACAAAACGATCAATGTTTGATACACATATGTTTTAACTCAAATAAAATACTACAATTGCACATACAATCACAGTACCATAGATGACATCGAATCCATACAAACCAAAGTTACAATACGATTATTTGGGAGTGAAACTAAGCAAAGAAAATTATATAGTTGTTAGTTGGGGAGTCTTGTCGTAGAAACCAATGATCTTTACCACATCTCTAAGCCGGTATCGATACAACCATGTGGAGTAAGATAAATACTAATCATCGGTATATTCGATCTCATAATAGATACTTAAAATCCAATTTGATCCATAGTTCAAACATTGGTCGTCGTGCTCTGGCTCTTCTCGTGCTAAGTCGATGTCCATGGGCGACGCGATCGCCTTCCTACCAGCCGGGATGGCCAAAACGACTTCATGTTTTCCCATCAAAAATATTGTAAAGCCCTCCAATGCATAAAAACATCCCAATATAAACTCAATGTGTATCATACATTGGTCGTTTTGATTAAACAAAAGCTGTTAATGGACATTTTAACCTCGCAAACATGTTTCGTCTCTCGATTTAACGTCTTGCCCCAAATGACATAGTTAACAAAAGTTAACCATTTAATTATGAAGTCAACGAAAACATAGGTATTTAAACGTCCACAATTTGAAAGTTGAAGATTTAAATATCCATAATTTGAAAGTTGAGGGTTTTTTAGTAAGAAGGAAACGACGTCGTTTTGATTAAACAGAAGCTTTAACCCTGTAAACGTCCCCCGTTTCTCAATTTAACGGTGTGCCTCAAATGGCATAGTTAACATAAGTTAACCATTAATCATGAAGTCAACAAAAACTTGAGCATTTAAACGGCATTTTGAAAAATTGAGAATTTAAATGTTCACAATTTAAAAGTTCATATTTTTTTATATATTTTTCTCTTATTATTATTATTTTGATTATTAAATCTATAAGAAGCATGATCTTGTATTGCAGTCTCTTACTAGCTAGATTCGAATAAATGAACATATTTGACAGCTTGATTTTTCGTTGAATCAATGCGCACAATTTTCTAAGTTCTTACTTGCCAATTAATCTATACCAATCAAATCAAATAGTTTTGTCCTGTAGTTGAGCATTTTTTATACATATGAGTTATTTAGTGCTATATACTTTTACGTAAAGAATTACAATAACCTTTAGTTGACCAAAAAAAAAACCATTACTAGAGATCAAGACAAAGTAAATTAAAGTAAACCATATATCAAAACCAAATATGAGTATAAGCTTTGAGGTGAAGGATCTGAAGGGGTTAACACTGAATGTGAAACAAACACCATAGATTGGAAGAGATACTCACACTAATTAACGCTAACATAGAGTATCTTCATCGCTTCTTCCATGGAAGTTCTTGAAGATGCAGATTCCGGAGAACAGCGTGTTGTTTAGATCAGGAAGCTGCATCATAGCACATTAGGACGATGCATGCTGACGTGGACGCGGGAACTGACATAACAGAGTTAAAGTGGACGATGTGACAAGTCCAAGAAAGCGCAAGATGACTTGGCAAAATGGTTGTTGCGAGTGTGTTGTAGAGATTTGGTGAATATTCTCTACAACCACTTAAGGAAAGGATAAACTTGACAAGCAAGTTTGTTCTTTTGTGGAGATTCGCCAAGATCCTTCGAAGTAGAGTTTAGGTATCGAGTATATATAGTTTAAAGGAGGACATGAGCTGAGTATCACTCAAGGCTATATCGCATAAGGTTATAAACTTCGCATAAGGTTATAAACTTCAAAGCTAAAGAATAAAGCTAAGAATGTGAGTGTTCTTGACTTGTCTTTGATATCTATGAGCAGGTAGATTCAAAGGAGAGTTAGGTCTTAGGAATTTTTTTAGTCAGGGTCAATCCTATTAGGTAGAATAGGTTGTGTAATACCGAAACAATAGATCTTTTGTAAAAAAGATTACGTGTTAATAAAACAAGTTAAAGCGTTGGACTTGGCGCGTTCAAAGTCGTAATATTGTTGTGTTCTAAGTCTATATTCATTAACAATTGGTGTTATAGCATACACCTACTAAAAGATCTATTTATCTTTCAATCATGTGAGATCTTGCGACAAAATATGGAGAATTTACAACAGTGTGTTATAGTGAACAAACCACTGAATCTAAACACTGAACACTATGGGTACTGGAAGGTACATATGGCTCAATTGATACAAGGTGTTGATATGGAGACGTGGTTTGCTGTCGAAGATGGTTGGACACATCCAACTACAAGTAATGATGAAGGGGAAGTGGTTCTGAAGCTCAAGAAGTCTTGGATTACTGATGAGAAGACATAAACCAAATACAAGGCCAAATTTTGTCTGCTATTTTCAACTCCTTACCAATGAATCATTTTACTAGGGTGCAAAGATGTAAACATATCTAGGATATTTTTTCAAAATTTCTCTGCAAGTTCTACTATTTCCATGCTTGGACGGAAACAATCTAGTTTAGCATATTTATAGAGATACAACAACTTTAGCCTTCAATCCAACTTTTTCTTAAAGACTTCATTTCCTGTTTGAAATGTTGGTATAAATCAACATGTTAATATTTAGAATATATTTTCAAGGTTTTTATATTTATCAAATTATTTTTGACCCACCGTATTATATTAATATATTTGACAACTTAATTTTTAATTAAATCGGTGCACACAATTTCTAAGTTTTTACTTTGCATAAATGACCCTGAAACAATTATTCGTAAAATAATCTTTCTTGGATAATGAGTTAGAGAAGGATAGAAAATGATACATATAACCTCTTTTTCTTATGTGTTCTTCCATTCACATTCTCTTTCCTCTTTCTTTCCACAATATTTGGCTAATTTAAATTCCTCTATTTTTTCTTAATTTTCTCTCTCATTCTATATTGTTTCACTTTCACCAAATTGATCTTATTTAATTTTTAATCACCGACACTACTATCACCATCCTACCCTCATTCTTCCCACCAACTTTTATTTTTCAACTTTTTGCCTCATTCGATATCGCGGTAAAACTCCGATTTAACCTCCACCACTGCAGTAAACTCAATACCATTGTCAGCAGCACGAATATTTCATGTTTTTTATTTCCAGATTTACATGCACTTTTTTTATTACACACAACATTTCCATATGACACGTTATTTTTTCAGATGCAATGCTATTTTCCCATAAACACACTTTTGTATTTCTAAAACACAATACTTTTACAAATAACACGGATAATGTTCATCATCTGAAATATTTTAATATCTCATGCTAAAGAGATAACATAATTTGTTACTATCGTTGTTAATATCGTTGTTCATACTAGTTTGTTAATATCGTTGTATTATTTTGTATAACATGTTGATTATAGATAACACTCTAGTTCTTCTGAGTTACGCGTGTCTCGTCTAACACGGATGTGATTTCGGGTGGACCCATGATATCGAGGTTTTCAAAGCCTCGGGCAATCAAATAACCTTTTGTACGTTGAGTACTTAGGGATCGATCCACGGAGACTAAGGATCACACACTAAAGATGCGGGATACGAACTAATCTAGAGCAAACGAAGAATTGGTTTTTCTAAACTAAAGAAATGAAAATAAGTGAAATGCGAAAAGAAGACAACAAGGAAAACAAATAAGAAAAGTCCTACG
>VBRH01002559.1:287-11896 GCA_014578085.1 Cardamine resedifolia
CAGGTGATCAATCTAGAACTAGCAGTAAGAACAACCTAGATGAAGAACTAGCAAGATATGAATTCCAACCAACCGAATTAATCAATCATTCCATGAAACCTTATGAAAAACCATAAACCTAACTAAGGATATACTCACACATATCAATTGAAACAAAAGACATGAATAAAGTAAATATCATATAAATCAGAGAATAAGAAACAGTTTTCGAAATCTTCTCTCAAAGTAGAACAAGGAAAATCAGATCAGCCCCAAAACTTTCTCTATAGTAAAAACAAAGAACAAGATATGATATAAAACCTAAAAATCCTAATTTATAGTCTAAAACACGATCTGGGACTTCTTGTAAATATCAGAGACTTCTGGGCCACTTTGCAATTCTTCAAAACTTGTTTTCTTCGTGTGTGATGGTCAGTGTCGATCGACATGAACGGCTGTGTCGATCGACATAGAGGCTCACGACAGATTTCCCAATTGTGGATGCCCGTGTCGATCGACAGCAAGTGCTGTGTCGATCGACACACACGGTCATGGACGCCAAACTTCATCTTTTCCGCTACAAAAGCTTCAAAAAATCTCCAAATAGTCCAAAAGATCTCGTACGTGTATAAACCTGTAAAAGACTCTAAAAAGACTCGAAAGACATATAAAAGACTCAAATGCATACTTATATCATTGCTTAAAACCGGTAAAAACCATGATATATCACTGGCGCATTAGTCAACCCGAACGACATCACCACAAACTCGTAGTGCCCGTATCTTGTACTGAAAGCCGTCTTCCAAACATCTACCTCAGCTATAGGAATCTGGTGGTATTCAGACGCCAAATCAATCTTGGAGAATCACGTAGCTCTGTCCAACAGATCCAACAACTCTATAATTCTCGGCAGCAGATACTTATTCTTCATGGTGACATGGTTAAGCCCCCGGTAGTCGATGCACAACTGGAAACTCCCGTCCTTCTTCTTCACAAACAAGACCGGTGCTCCCCTCGGTGAACTACTCGGTCGGATAAAACCCTTCTCCAACAGGTCCTCCAGCTGCTTCTTTAGCTCAGCCATCTCAGCTGGAGCCATCCTGTACGGAGCCTTAGACAACAGTGAGGTCTCCGGCTCCAACTTGATCATGAAAGGATCAGACCTCGACGACGGTAACCGTCTCAACGGCTGGAACACATCCTTAAACTCCCAAACAACCTCAAGGTCCTATAACGCCGACTCCCCGGCCTCACCGGACATTGATATGGTCACCAAGTATGCCTTAAAGCCCTGCTCAATCAGCCGCTCAGCCTAAATAGCCGAAACCACTATGCTTCCAGAAACCGGTCGCACCCCCTGGTAAACCAACCTCTTGCCTACTTGTTCGAAAACAACTCGTCCTCTATGATAATCGAGATGAGTCTTGAACTATCCCTGCCAGTCCATGCCCAAAATAACGTCATAGAGCTCCACCGGACAGACTATCAAGTCAGCCGACATCAACTCTCCAGCGATAAGAATGTCGATGCCTCCGCACAACCTCGAGTCTCCAATAACTGACCCCCAGTGACTCTCACGACTCCCGAATGATCATCAGACAGCTCCTGGATCCCATTCTCAGACACCCAGCTTGGTGTAACAAAACTGTGCTCCGGAGTCGAACAAAACATAATACTCGACCCCCGCTACGCTTAAGGTCCCTACCAAACCATAAGCTAAGACTACCAGACACAAACAACTAGAAAGAAATCTTAACACTTAAAGAAAAATAACAAAAAAAGGTTAAGAAACTAACTAGTGATCGGTCTGCTGCTGCTTGCTCCACCGGCCTCCGAACCCAACTCGTACACCCAAGGCGCTACTGCGACCCGCTTCAGCGGCGGTGCCTCAATCCCGGGTGCCTGCTGCCCCATCTTTGGGCAACTAGTTTTCACGTGCCCGGGTTCTTTGCAGTGGAAGCAAACCCTCTCATCCGCCTTAGTGCAGTCAGCGATACGGTGTTCTTAACTGCCACACCATAAACACCGATACCCCGCACCCACAGCCTTGGAAGTGTCCTCCCACTTTCTCTTTTGCCCCTACTCACTGCTGGACTTGCCCCCTTTGCTCGGAGCAGAACTCTGAGGATTTCTCGGAACCCTAAAATTCACAACCTGCGATCTGGACTCCTGCCTCATGCCCTCCTCGATCAAGGCTACCAGCTCAACCAACTCCACTACCGAATCATAGCTTTGAACGATACATCGGTTCTTCAGCTCTAACTGCATGCCTCGCAAGAACCTACGCACCTGAGTCTTCTCATCGTCAAGACCCATGCCAGCATACCGCTTGAGCCGATTGAACTCGGTCTCTTACTCCCGGACAGACCTGCTTCCATGCGACAAGTCCAAGAACTCGCCTTCGAGCTGGTCCAAAGCCTTTTGCGGAAAATACTTGAAGTCAAACTCCTCACGGAACTCGCCCAAAGTCAACACCGCTCCTCTTCTCCGAGCCAACACACTCTCCCACCATGTCTGAACATCACCATCTAGGTAGTGAACCACCAAATCCACTCGATACTCCTCATGGCATCTGATGGAATGAAAATTCCTCTCCAGCCTGGACCTCCACTCATCAGCCTCAAACGGCTTGACACCTCTGGCAAAGTACTTGGTGCCCAACCGCTGCAAATGCTCCATCACCCTGAGATAGGATGGGGCAACAGCCTCAGCTACATCCTTCAGAACTCTCGGAACTCCGTCCTCTGGCAAGACATGAGCTCCCTGTGGTGCCACCGGAACATGAGCCAGTATCGCAGCCGGTAACCGCTCCAACAGCTGTGCCAGAAACCCCATAAATGCCCCCATCGAGTTTGGATCAGCTCCCGGCTGGGGTATTGCACCACCACCAGCCACGCCAGCCTGAACACCCCCACTAGGATGCTCCACTCCCACCTGCTCCACTGTGACACTATGCGCCACACTCTCCCCAGAGGACTTTGCTGCCACTCCAGCTCTGCCCGCTCTGATACCAAATCGAAACGCCCCGACCCATTTTTTTTTAAAACAATAACAGTACTAATAATAACTCCATAATTATTATTAACTCCCAGCAGACGAAAACAATTAAAACACTCATTGATAACGATTTATTATGAACAAATAAATTTGAAATCAACTAACAACCTAACGGTTTAAGGAAGCAACCAAGCAACAACATCGATAAATAAATAAATAAACACTCTTCTGGTATGTCATCTTAAACCGTTACTGCAGTTCCACGAGCTTCAGCTAACAACTTTATCCTTTCCCTTATATCCGCTATTACGAATAGACGCAGTCAGTATCTAATAAATACTGAAGAGACAATCAACCCGTCTACTAGGTCAATTAGGACAATTAGGACAAAATTACGAAAATACCCCTGGCAAAACAACAAAACAGTAACTTGATAAAAATTAATTCACCGCAAAATAATGAATTAAAATCAATCAACGATATTTTTAAACAACCAAAACGTGATTAAACAATTAATCCTCAATAATTAATTTAACGGAAAATTATGAAAAAATCACATAAAATAATCTCACAATTTACAGCATTTAACAGCAATTTTTCAGAATTTATTTCAGCAGTAAGTAACGGTGATAATCACAGAAACACATAAATAAATCCTAAAACGTAATTACCCCAGAAAAAATTCTGTAAAAATATCCGACCACGGTACTGCACTCACCTAGAACGTACACGGAAAATTTCCCGACGAAAGACTGAAATTTTTTTGAACCTCTCGGAATGAATAACCCCTAACAAAACCCGCACGCGACCTAAAATAATAATAAAATAAAAATAATTAAACCAAAGCTAATTAACTCCTAATTAACTACTAAACCGATTAAACCAACGCGACTTCTTCTTCTCTTTCTTCCTCTGCCGCTGCAACTTCTCCTTGCCGGCGGACCTCTTCTCCGTTTTCTTCTTTGGTCCGGACCACCTCAGCCTTTCACGCCACGCCAGCACCAGACACATTGCGTCATGACACCGTCAGCCATCTCCACTCCTCAACTCTGCAATCACGGTCTCGGCTCTTCTTTTCAGCCTCCGTTTCTCCCACGAGCTCGGCCATCCTCGAAACAGCCGCCATCTCCCTCGCCCCAGCTCTGTAACTCACTCACCACCACAGAACAACCATAGAGGAGGAGGCCTTACCGTGACGAGGAAGCTCGCTTGTCACGCACAGCCACTACTCGCGATCACCTTCCTCCTAGCCTCGAGTTCTCCTCTCCCAACGCTGGCCCGCGATGAAGACGAAGATGCAGGAAGCTTCTGAACTCCGATGAAGACGAAGATGCAGATGGCGCGATTATGAGGATGACGAAGATGCTTCCGATAGAGACGAAAACGGCGAGAGGAAAAAGAGAAACGCTAAGGGTTTCAACCATTTTCTCAAATTTGCAACAAGGCTCCTCTACTTCTATAGTTTTATGATTTGGCCCCAAACTCTTGAAACTATCAATTAAATCCAGCCAACCAAAAATTGATTTAATCAATTCAGACCCCAACTTTTATATACTCCAATTAAACCCCAATAATAATAAAATAACTATGGATGTTACAATAGCTCTAGTCACCTTGAGGGAGCCATATTCAAGAGAAAGCTGTTTGCATCCCAAGACTACAACTTTTCGAAGTTCTTCGGTACCTTGTCGGATATATCTTTAAACCTGTATCAGTTCGATTATGTCTTTTTATAATTGATCCTTAGTGACTGTATTGTTGTTGCCGATAGGCTAGAGCTTGACGTTCATCTTTTGTATGAATCCTCCTTTTCTAGAGTTTGATTAATATAAGATTTTATTTGACCAAAAAAAAAAAAGAAACAAAAAAAACATGTCTTTTGGTGTTTTTTTTAAAGGAAACAAATAAAGACGAATCAAAACAAGATTTATTTTTTAATAAGACTTACGAAATAAAGAAAAACAAATAAATTAAAAAAATTTCTTTTTATAGAGAGAAACAAAACAATGAATAAAAGTAAATCGAATTAAAATACTCTTTTCGGAAACAAAATAAAAAGAAAACAGTTGAGGATATGAGGTTTTAGCTCTCATACCAAATATTATAGGAACCAAAAGCATGATGATAGGAGATGGAGTCTAATTATATGGTTGTACAACACTCTCTACTGGATGAAATGAACAATTAACCAAATGATGGATCGAAGAGTGCCAAACAAGAGATAACAACCTTATGATGAGCTCCAAACACTCTTGAATAGGAGACACACTCGAATAGACAAAGATACATAAAGTACAACGCTTCAAAGAGAAACTTAAGTTTCATTTATATTCATTTTCAAGTCTATCTTTTACAATGTTTGTGAAGCCTCTTTTATAGAATTTCAAAGCTTGGTAATCAACCAAAATAAATATAGATATAAATACAAAATAAACCAAAATAGAAAAATACGTAAATAGGGGAAATTAAAAGGATTGACTGTAATTTGAAGAGCTTTATTCATGGGAACATGTTCTTGATCTGATTTCAATGAGGCTAATCCAAGGGTGCTCACATGATTGCGGTGAATCCAACAAGAGAATCTGGTCGTCCATTTCCAAGGCTTGAACCCAAAATAGTTACCATTGTTTGCCAATTTGCACCATTATTGCATCGACCAATTTGTTTAAAGAACTATGAGAAGAGCCTCCAACTCTAACAGAAGCTTCAACCTCTTCCTGCAATCTGATGGCTCTCATTCTCATCTCTTGACCTTCATGATCCACAATGAGCCTCCTCACAGCCATCTCTACATTTTCCCTTTCCAATTCACCTTCGATCTCAAACGCAGTTTGCCAAACATGTGACATAAGTCGAGCATTCACCCACTGATCACCAGAATACGGCCTGCAAATCATTGGTACGCCACTGCTTATACTCTCCAAGCTCGAGTTCCATCCACTATGGTTCCAAAAACCTCCCACTGCTCTATGCTTTAGCACCTCTTTCTGTGGAGCCCAATTGACTACAAAACCTCTCCCGTCAGTCACAGTTTCTCTTAACTGTTCTGGTAAGAAGTTTAATGACTCTTGTCCAATTATCGAGCCTGGTCGGATCACCCACAGGAAGGGTTGGTTACTCTGAATAAATCCCATGGCCATCTCCACAGCCTCTATCTCTTTTGTCATCGCCAAGCTCCCCATGCTTATGTAGATCACCGAGTTTTTTTCTTGCCCATTAAGCCATTCAAGACAGTTTCTTTCTTCTTCAAATGAACTTGGACATGATGCGGAATTGGTCATATGGAGTGGACCAACCGGGTAAACCGGAACTCCCCACTTGTCTTGTGCAGTTGATAAGAATGAGTCCTCCAAGCATTTCGAAGAGTTGTGTATTATGCCAGAAGATGTGTATCTATTGCTTATATTTTCGTAAAGTACCATTAATTTATCCATAGATCCATAAGCTGTAAAAGGCAGATCTTTGAACCGAAAGGGACTAAACTCTGGCACCATTTCTCCAAGTTGAGATCTTGCTTCTGTTGAAGATATTGATCCAGATCATCAAAATACAGTAGACTTTTAAAGTTAATTATTGATAAATTAATAGACACCATATATAAAGTAATAGTTTTACACGTCTTTGGAACGACAAAATTGCTTTTAGATAGTCCCCACTTGAGATAGGTTGTAAATTAACAAATTTCGGTAAGATATGTTATGAATATATAGTCCAAACAATATTATAAAGTAATAGTTTTATAAACTTACAAATATATAAGCCAACTTTATAGATGTTGTTTTAGCAAACGTATTAATCTAAATTCATTGATAAAAGATTTCATTAACGAATTTTCTAATGACAAAAAATTGTTATTATCTCTTAATCAACAATAGTTGTGTAAGCCGATTCTACAAAATTGATCCAAACCTTTTCTTACGATGATAATGTTTCTTCAACTTGTATATTTCCAAAATTTAATTGGAAATTCCTTTATCATATTAAATTATTAGAGAAATATACTGTATTAACTTTTCGATGGATAACTTAAAAAAAAATTATCACTCTCCGACTCCTAACAATATTAATTGTAAACGTTGTACAGTACGATTTTATCAAAAAAAAAAATAATAATAAAAAAAAAATAAAAAAAAATTGTACAGTACGTTACATCAAAACCAAGATAGTTGAAAAAAAGTAAAGTACAAAGTAAAGAAAGTACCTTGTGGAGGAAGTAACCCATTTGATTGGTTCTCCATAAGCACACGCCGGCTGATCGAAGTAGCAGCAGAAGAAGGACTATAAACCATCTTCGGAATTTTCAATTCTTCAGCCACATGTCTAGGGAAGTAGACAAATTCATCATGGATGATAAAGTCAACATCATCATGAATGGTTAGGAACTCTTTCAATAAGGGTTCACAGACTGAGTTAAGCTCCAAGACAAATTCAAGAAGCCCAAGAGACTTCACGTCGGCTTTTGACAAGCCGTCGCTGATGATGAAAAATTTCAGATCAGGGAAGTTAGTGGAGATATCTTTGAAATTGAATTGTGTTCTAATGACTGTGATTGAAAAGCCTTGAGAAGAAAGGTATGAGGCTAAGTTCATCATCCCAGGTAAATGTCCTTCGAACGGTGCTGGGACCATCAACACTCTTCTCTGGCGAATCTCTTCCATTGTATTTTTTTTTTTTCTCTCTATCTAATTCTTGAGTTTGCCTGTTTACTTATAGAGAAATTTTTGTTTGTTTGTTTATGTAGACAAAATCCTAGAGTTTGATTGTTTCTCAATGAAGACAAAATTGATTATTTGTTTGATATTTTAATAGATGGAGTAACCTTCGTGGAAACTTGACTTTGTTTTTTTCTTTTCTAAGCTACAGAGAGTTGAATATTTAATTTAGTATTCCATTGATCGATAGAATGGAATAAATTGGAAAGAGAAATTAATATTTTTGGTAAACCCGCACTTGGTGAAATTGAATCTAGATGGTAACACAACAACCATAATAGTATAAAGGGGAAATTGGAAAAATGGGTTGTTTTTATGTATAAATTTGGTGTTTAGATAATTTTTGCTTATAAACTTTATAAGTAGTTTTAGGATAGTTTTCAGTTTAATACGTCCTAATTTTCTTTTAAAACTACCTTAAAAATTATCTAAAATTTACCAAAAACTATAAAAATATATTTACTGGGTAAAAACTACTTAAACACGAAATTAAAACATAAAAACTACCAAATTCTCAAAGACACCCTAATATAAATCACTAGTATAAAGCACTAGCAACAATTCTGAAAACGACATTGTGGTTATGTGGTATATATTTAAACATTGATGGTAATTTTAATTGTAAGTAGGACTTTTTGAAAAAGTTATATATTATTGTTGAAAATGAAACTTTAAAAGAAGTATGCAATTTGATTTGATTGTGTGGTGTAGTTTGATAAAAAGATTAGTAAAACTTCCAGGACCACGATGAAATCATCTATTTTGGTACTCAAGAGATAGTCACATAGTTTTATTCGAAAAATATTCGTATCAGTTTGCGATGTATTGAGCTGTTTAAGTCATTACTTGACTTTGTTTATTCAGTTGGTGGTGATAAAGTAAACATGATAACACCATCTTGGCCCCCACATCCCGTACTACATAATTTTTGCGCTTTCCTCCATTTTAGTTTTTAAAAAAGCCTCGTCAAAATTTCTTTAAATTGTTTCCAAATTTTTTCAAGAAAAATAGTTTTTTTTTTTACTGAAAACAACATATATATTTATCATTTGTCCATCATATACTGTTGGTACCGGGTTTAGCACCCTACCATAAACCCAACCGGAATCAAGATCTATTCATTTTTAAGTCTAGTTAATATTGGTCCATAACAAACGAAACGCCGACCTACACAGAATAAAACTCTAATCGGAAAAGAAAACAATGAAAAAATAAAGAAAAACCTGGTCAAAGCCCAAAACCGACCTAAGCCGTCTTAAAATCACTATAAATAAGGAGCTACATTTTCTACACAAATCATCCAGCAATCGCTAAGAAGTCCTAAGTCATAGATTTCATATTTATTTTTTCTTCTTGCTTTCAAACCCTAATTTTCTTGTTACTTGTTCGATAATCATCAATAAAACGCCACTTTTCTCAAACCTTTGATCTTAAACCCTAATTCTTGTTCTATTTGAGCCAACGGTTCAACAATTGGTGCCGTCTGTGGGAATTCTTTACAAAACGCCTTACCTCAAAGATGGAGGGGGAAGATGGTATCATCCGTCCACGAGGACAAATTCCACCCGAGATCCCTCAGGGTCAACATCTCGTCTATCCACCTGGCACGAATCCTCCCTTGATTGACGGAGCAACAACGCTTCTTGCGAACAACGGCGCGACACCGCCAGAAAACAACGAACTACCACCAACAAACACTAGAACGAACTATTGATCTGGGTATCAGATCGATCGATCCAACGAAGCTTTAACACGAGTGTGCAATGCATGGCGCTTCATCTGTGGCGGTAGCCTACCGCCACACAGCACAAGCAATGCATGGCGGTCCAAGAATGGCGGTAGCCTACCGCTACGCTATGCTTGACGAGTGGTAGCGGTCCATCCATAGCGGTCCAACGACCGCTATAGAATTCTCCAGGAAGCGTGTTTTGCATGCAAGGTGTGGCGGTCCATCCATAGCGGTCACCTAGCGCCACACACAGCACATGCAAAGTATGGTGGTCCGTCGTAGCGGTCACCTACCGCCACATACAGCATATACAAAGCGTGGCGGTCCATCGTAGCGGTCAGCTACCGCCACACACTGCATGCAGTGTGTGGCGGTCCGGCTGTGGTACCGCCACAGATCGTAATTCTTTTAAATCCGAAAAATATTCTTCTCCACTCACATTTGAATTCAAATGTGAGGCTCCTCCTTAGGCTCCGATTTTAGAGGTGTCTAGGGTTTGTTTAAGCTATAAATATGTTGTAACACTCTTCATTACAATTGATCAATTACTTACTCTTTTCCTTATTCTCTTAGTTCTTTTATTCTTCTTATTCTTTCTATGTACATAGTTACAACTCTCTCATTCTCTTAATCTTCATATTCCGCAAATTCTAACATGGTATCAGAGCATTAGATCCTATTCTTCTATCTCTCAAATCGTTTCTTGTGTGGAAACCAAGATCCAGTTAGTGACAATGAAGAGAAAGAGATGGTGGTTGTGGTGAATAACCACACGGGAAGAGAAAGAAAGAAGGGACACCATGAGCTTGTATCCATGGATTGCTTAGTGTCTTCTCCAAAGAGATGACACTTAGATCCATGAGTGGCTTGGTCCCTTACTCCACTTTCTACTCTTCTTTAAGCTCCATTCTCTTCTCAAAGTCACTTCTTGTTTTCAAATCAAACCGCATATCGTATTTTGAAAACCTTGGACCGCTTTCTCTTTCTATGTGACAAGAAGAAACGCGTTAGTCCATTGTAGTTTTGGTTGATTGTGCGGTTTGGGTTATTTTAAAAGGAAAAGAGAACCTTGGTAAAGCTTTGCTCTCATGAGTAAAAGCATAAAGCCTTGATGAATCCAAGTCCCGTGTTTTTCAAAAATCATGAAAGGAAGAGAACCTTGGTCATTTTAGCTCAATGGAGTATAAAACTTTTGGCCTTGATGAATCCAAGTCCTTTGTTTTCTTGGTTGATTCTTGTGAGTTTAAGCATGGTTATTTAGGGTTTCCTTTTGAGCTCAAACCGCATGTTTTGGTTTACAAACCTTGGACTTGTTTTTCTTTCTAAAATGAAGAAACACTAAAGTCCATTGAAGTTTTTGTTGAGTATGCGGTTTGTGTTATATTTAAAATAGTGAACCATGGGAAATATTTTTGATCCTTGTGGACTAAAGTATTTAAGGCCATGTTGAATCATATCTCTTGAATCACTTAAGGGAAGAGATCTTTGATCTACTTTACTCTTATGAGTTAAAGAGTCCTTGAAGAATCCAAAAAAAGGGGTGAAAAAGAGTGTGAACCATGCTTGCTTTATTATTAGGAGTGGGAGCCTTTGAAGTCATGTTGAATCCGAGTCCTTTTTCAAATCTCAGTTACTCATTCTCAAATACTCTCGGTTACTCAAATACTCTCTGTTACTCAAATACTCTCGGTTACTCAAATACTCTCGATTACTCAAATAATCTCGGTTACTCAAATACTTTCGGTTACTCAAATACTCTCGGTTACTTATTCTCATTATGGTTACAAAGATATTTTTGAAAGTATCAAATAAAAAGTGAACCATGGCTTGCTTTGCTCGTAGAAGTGTAAGCATTTGAAGTGATGATGAATCCAAGTTCGTTTTGTCTTCAAACACTAACCTTTGTTGTCTCTAGGAGAAAGTGTCAACATTGAGGAAGGATGTTGGAATGAGAAATCGATCCTCACCAAGTTAGGAAAGACCATTTGACAAGCCCAATCCAGCTGGTATAGGCTGACCGGAAGAGGCAGACCAGAAGAAGGCATACCAAAAGTACACAGCTATGGTGGAAGATCAAATGGAGATATTTCCGACTAAGGTAGAGGTGAATCAAGTTCCAACAAGATGATAAATTGAGAAAAGCATTCCTTGAGGGGGAGCTAATTCCAACAAGAGGATAAGTTGAGGAAAGC
>VBRH01002560.1:0-10187 GCA_014578085.1 Cardamine resedifolia
TAAATCTTACACAGCTTGATCCAATCAAAGTAGTAGAAGCAAATTCTGAGGAATGTAAAGAGTCTAAATGAAGTATCTATTGCTTGTTGATATCTATTGTTAACTGCATTTCAAAATTTCAAGATGATTTAATCAATAAAATTTGTTTTTTTCGAGTCAATTGTAAATCGACAAAAGAGATTTTACAAAAAGATGTCAAAAATCTTGTTTCTAAACAAATATTTGCTAGATGGCAAGCCATCTTATCTGTCTTTAATTTCGATATTCAATACATTAAAGGTGAAAATAATTCATTACCCGACTTTCTAACGAGAGAATACTTACAGGGTAATTCAAAGGCTATTCAACAAAATACTATTCAACATGAGTAACCAAAAACAGAAGCAGCCGATGACAGCATCGGATTATATCAAGAACCAACCTCACTTACAAGGTAAACCCTTGTCTACTCAAAACACTTTCTCGGCTCTTGTCGAATTTCCCCCTCTATCCTACTCAAAAGCTGTTGCCAGAAATTCAGCATCTCAACCCTCATCCTCTACATAAAAACCTACCCAAACACCTACACAAAAAGCCGCTTATTTTCTTATACCTCATAAACAACATCTCATGACTACCCAATTTCAAAAACCCATTACCCTTAAAGAGCTCCAAACATTTACTCAAAAAGTCTTCTACGAAGACAGCCTCTACCCCACAGACAATATTACCAAAAACCGTACTTTTTACAAGTACATTCTAGTAGACTCTAAGTCTGCTCAAATTACCCATTACCAAGATAAAACAAACTCTAACCTCATAGCCTACTCAACCTGCAAAATACTACGTATCTGCACACCTCAAGACCTGGGTTTTACCCATATTCATACTACCCGACCATTCTCAACCCCGGACTACCATATTCAAGGATACTCTTACATGGACTACGAACTAGCACCTAGTACATTTATGAACAAAAAGATTAAGTTCTTAAAATTTAATACTTAGCTTAATTTTGACACAATTTGATAGGCTCAGGTTTTAACCCAAAATAAATACTGCAAGTGCACAGGCAAACGCAGTAGTATAGAAAAATAAATCCACAGAGACTCAAGGATTTCACAATAGATTATGAAAGTATAAAATTAAGCTAAGTAAAATCAAATATAAAATAAAGCAATGCAGGAAATAAATAAGCGAGAGGTTATAAATTAGGGAAAACGTCAGGTTCAGGAAATTTCTCAGGAAATCAAGTAATGACGATCAATGAGTTGATCAAAATCAAATTACGAATCAGTTCTAGAACTCAAATCACTACGATATAATAATCAACTGTCGTTGCGAGAATTAACTATGTCTAACACCCTAAAAACCAAATCTCTTTGCAAATCTAAAAGCCTAAAGAAGCATTAATCACTAGTTCGATATGTTCACAAATTATCTAAACCAAATCTCTTTGCGAATGGTTAATTTGCTCACCATAGGTTTTAATCAGATTCTAAATTACACCGTCGTGTCAATTTAACAACCTATGTTCACCTTAGGTTTTAATCAGATTCTAAATTACACCGTCGTGTCAATTTAACAACCTATGATCTAGATACCTTAGGTTTTAATCAGATTCTAAATTACACCGTCGTGTCAATTTAACAACCTATGATCTAGATTCTAGTTTGCGAATAGTTAATTTGCTCACCTTAGGTTTTAGTCAGATTCTAAATTACACCATCGTGTCAATTTAACAACCTATGATCTAGATTCCAGGTGGAAATCCAGAACTAGCAGTAAGCACAACCTAGATGAAGAACTAGCAAGATATGAATTTCAACCAACCAGATCAATCACTCATTCCATGAAACCTTATGAAAACCCTAAACATAACTAGAGATCTACTCACACATATCAATTGAAATCAAAGACATGAATAAAATAGATATCATATAAATCAAAGAGATAAAGAAACAGGGGTTTGAAATCGTCTTTCAAAAGAGTACAAGGAAATCAGATCATCCCCAAAGCTCCAAAAATCTCTAAACTTCTTCAAAGTAAAACAAGGAACAAGATCCTAAAAATAAGACTCAAAACCCTATTTATAATGCTTAACACGATCTGGGGTCTTCTGTAAACTTCAGAGACTTCTGGGCCACTTTGCAATTCTTTAAAACTTATTTTCTTCGTGTGATGTTAGCCCGTGTCGATCGACACCAAGTGTTGTGTCCCCCTGACTTAGCATTTGCTTGCCCTCAAGCAAAATAGAAAACCCAAACAAGAGGAAGAATTTTGAAAACAAAGAAACTCATTTCGTCATAAGAGCACCACACTCACATTCACCATCGTAAAGCCACGACCGTATCTAGACCACCATGTACTTCACCGTAGACATTCACAGCTCTCTAGATTCAAACCAAAATCTCACACCATAGTCCTCAAACCCCTTCATCGCTGGGTCTCATCTCTGATCTTAATGCCAAAGACCTTCTAGACTCATTCCCTTACAATACCATGACAAATAAACTATGCAAAGTTTGGTACTCTTTCTCTCCCCAGACTTATTCTTTTCTTATTCTTTTTTTTCTTAGATCAAAGGTGTAGGCGAATAATGGTATCACGGGAAATTTTCTTAACCTCGCTTCCAACCTTCGTGTGATCATCCCTTTTAAAGTAAAATAATGAGGTCACGGGAAATTTTTTTACCCCTTTACTCAAAAGAGAATCATCTCATCTTTTCTGCAATTTTTTTTTTGTTTGGAATAAGGGAGAGGAGTACCGTTTCTTTAGACACAGGTTTTCGTTTGTCAGGTACGAACGTGGAGTCAAGTCCTATGAACATCAATCACATCGATTAGGTAAAAGGAAAAATCAGAAAATTAGCTCAGATCGTAGTGGATTTCTGCTGGAAACATGAATGTCTCTAGTCAGATGGTCAGTCTTTGGTTTTTCCATTAGTCTCGGATGTCAGACAAATTTGAATTCAGTGGTAACTTAAGTTCCTGTAAATGTGGTGGTATCCTCGAAAAATCATAGTTTATAAACTAAGTTTTAACTCAATAAAACAGACTCGACTGACTCTAAGAAAACAAAAACTAATGTCAGTAACCACCTCCCCCAGACTTGAATAACACTGTCCCCAGTGTTAATTAAGCATGAGTTCGGTTAAAAATTAGGAAGAACTTTGAATAGGATGGAAAATGTGATTTTTACCTTACTGATGTGCATGTGTCAATCGACACAAGGAGTGTATCGATTGACACAGACCCTTTTCGGAGACCAAAACTTTTCGCATTCAGGTGTTAGCTCGTGTTAGCACACAACCTGTTAGCTAAATAAGAACACTGAAACACACATCAATAGAAACAACATCATAGCATAACATTCAATTTCAAGTTTCTAAACTGGTACTGACAAATGACTCAGAAGAAAAAATCAAAATGACTCAAAGGAAAACGACAAAAAGAAAGAAGAAAAGAAAAGAAAGATAAACCAGCACAAGCGAGGTAGCGAGACTATCAAAATGAGCCTGACCCATCGTCCTCAGAATCCGCAACAGTAGCATGGGGATTAGGTGTGGGCGAACGACAACATCCCCGAGACTGAGTAGGTGGTCAAGAGCATGTCACAACAGTAGCCAACATCTTCCACATCTGTCGCATGGTACTCACCATGTCTCCTGAAAGCAGGACCATCCTCATCATAACCCGCTGGTGGCTCTAGAAAATCCAAGCTAGGTGCTGGACCTCCAGCAAGGTCATCTACCATAGCATCCTCTGCAGCAGACGGTGGAGCTCTAGAAGAAGCTCCTGCGCACAGCCTACATCTCGGAATGGCACTCAGAAGGCTAGGATCGGGCTGGAAGGTCAAACACTGCACATAATCAGTAATAGCTGTAAGCTCTGGAAGTGGTAGCCGGATAGTCCAGTCACGGCTCGATGAATTAGTGTGTACCTAGTTGAAACCGAGTTTCATCTAAGTGGCGTTCTTCAGATGCTCCTGATCCATGGTCAACCGGTCAGTGTTGACGTTGTCCTTGTCGGTGATCACTCCGAAGTGCCTAAAATTGGTGTCAGAAAGCTCCCTACAGTCTCAAATTTCTTGTAAGTAAATGTTTTTGTCTTCAGCGTGCATACATGGTTCGCAAAAACTACGCCCATGTTCAGATCATCACTCGGCTCTCCCCACTCCCACACTGTCTCTGGAAAAATGTGACTAATGCCGTGGTATAGAAGTATCAGCTCGCTCTTTCGCATCTTGCTTGGCTCAGACTTACAGAGAATATTGTTCCCCAAAGAGCGTAAGACATACCTCAGGACCGGATGTCTTACTTCCGTATGCTTCCTTTCCGTGGACTCATACACCCCAGTACCGTTGTACAACCAAAATGTCTAGACATCGTGCCATTCAGAGGAGAGAACGACACGAGTTGGCTCCCAGCTGAAACACACAAGCTGCACATACAGGGATAGAAATCTGATACCTCACTCCCTTGCACATGAAGGTCAGGACCCCTTCTTGTGCTACCTTCATCCGCTCACATGCATAATATACCTGACACGTGGCGAGAAATTGTCTCACCAAGTCTAGGTAAAGGTCGTATTGCTTGGTAGGCATCGTGCCTAAACCAATGTTGCCCAGAATCTGCAACACGTCATCACGGATCCCCATAGATGTGATAGTCTTGAGATCAATAAACCGAGTAGGCTTGATGTCTACGGACAGCCACGCATTGTAGAATAACATGTTGTACTTGTCCCAACTGTCCGAAATTGGCCTGTTGCAGCACTCAGGCTTCTCTGTCTTTGTCCTAGGATCATCCTCCCACACTTACCGCATCCTAATCTTGAGATGCTCTGCCTTAGGCCACGGTGGCCTAACCTGCAACCTATTGTGCTGAACTGGAGGAGGAGTTGAAGCAGCGGCTGGAGGAGGCGGGTTAGAGCTCGAAGCCCCGCCTTGCTGTTTCCTCGATTTCCGTGGTTGCTGCTGAGACATCTGCATTCAAAAACCACACAAAACGCACAATCCCGAGAATTAGCAAATTCAGCAAAAATCCCAAATCAACCCAATTTGGCACTAATTAGTACCAACAACATCTCACAATATCAAAACCATCATCAATCCAAGATAACATTATTCCAATTTCAAGCCAAATAGTGAATTTCAAGTTCTACCGCAACCGAAATCCAATATTTGTGAAATCACACAAACAAGGCTGAAATAGTTCATTCCCAAGGCAAATCTATGTTCAATCAACCCAAATAAACGTGATTCAACAATTAAATAGAGCCACAACATGCAAAATTCGAAGATCAAAGTTCTAAGGCTCGAATTTAAAACTGGGGATTGAAAGAACATACCTTTGATTCAGAAAGAATGGATAGTAGATATGGATAGAGCACGAAAATCTAATGAATTTAGAGATTTGAATCGCTCAATTCGGTTAAAAATCAAAGATTTTCGAGAGATTGGGGATTATTTTCGCGACTTGCGGCGGAGAGAATGAGATGGGGAAAAAAATTGCGAAGGAGTTATAAGCGTACCTAGGCAGGCCGTGTCGATCGACAGAGGGGTTGTGTCGATCGACAGAGCACGATTTTTTTTTCTTTTTCGCGTAGCTGCCGACTCGTGTCAATCGACACATGCTTGGTTTTCTCTCCCCTTTTTTTATATTTTATTTTATTTATAAGTATATAAAAACCTAAAATACAAAAAATAAAAGAAACCTTGATCGACAACATGCTTGGTTTTCTCTCCTTTTTTTTATTTTATTTTGTTTCTTTTATTTTTCGTATTTTAGGTTTTTATATACTTATAAATAAATAAATAAATAAAAAAAAGAGAGAAAACCAAGTATGTTGTCGATCAAGGTGCCTGTGTCATCTAGGAAATATCACTGATTTAAACATCTTCACCACTACTCTAGCATCGTTTGTGGGAGCAGTCAGAGCTTCAACCCACTTAGATATGTAGTCTACTGTTACCAAGATGTATTTGTTCCCATATGATGATGGGAATGGACCCATAAAATCGATCTCCCACACATCAAAAACCTCCACTTCAAGTATGAAGTTTTGTGGCACCTCGTTCCTTCTTGAGGTATTCCCTTGTCTCTGGCATATATCACACTTAGAGATAAAAGTGTGTGCATCTCTTAACATCGTGGGCCACCAGAAACCGGCTTGTAACCTTAGACACTGTCTTAAAGGTGGCGAAGTGCCCAACATAACTCGATCCATGACAGTGAAACAAAATCCCGGAAATTTCCTCATCATACACACATCACCTGAAAATACCATCTGAGCAATGTTTGTACAAGTAGGGTTCATCCCAAAAATATTGCCTTATATCTTGCAGAAACTTCCTCTTCTTATCTCCGACAAAATCCACATGCTCTTTCTCAGCAGCCAGGTAGTTAGTGATCTCTCCAAACCATGGGAAAACTCTTTTTCTCCCCTTAGAAATCGAACTGCAGAGTCGGCCTGGAGCGGGCGCTCCAATTTTGAGCGGGTGCTCCACCACTTCACAGGAATAAACCGAGTAGACATGCTCATCTGGAAGGCTGTCATCTAGGGGTATCTCATCATCAACCTTCATTATGGACAAGTGATCTGCAACTCCGTTTTCGATACCTTTCTTGTCCTTGATTTCCAAATCGAACTCTTGCAGCAAAAGTATCTATCGCAAGAGCCTCGCTTTTGCATCCTTCTTTGTAAGTAAGTATTTCAGTGCCGCATGATCTGTATGAACAATTACTTTCGACCCAACAAGGTAGGATCAAAACTTCTCAAAAGCGAACACAACCGCAAGCAACTCCTTTTCAGCTGTGGCATATCAGCATTGAGCTTCATTAAGAGTGCGGCTGGCGTAGTAGATCACATGCAGCCTCTTGTCTTTCCTTTGACCCAGAACCGCTCCTACTGCATAGTCACTAGCATCAGTCATCATCTCGAAAGGCAAAACTCATTCCGGTGGTTGCACAATTGGAGCACTGATCAAGGTGCCTTTGATTGTGTGAAACGCCTCCAAGAAAGCACTATCAAACTGAAATTTGACTTCTTTGCACAGTAGCTGAGTTAGAGGCCTTGCTATCTTGGAAAAATCTTTGATAAACCTCCGGTAGAAACCAACATGACACAGAAAAGTCCTTATTCCTTTGACATAATTTGGCGGTTGTAAGCTCATCATAACTTTGATTTTTGCCTTGTCCACTTCAATACCCTTTTCTAAAATTCGATGCCCCAAAACTATACCATCTCTGACCATGAAGTGGCACTTCTCCCAGTTCAACACAAGATGTTTCTCTTCGCAGTGCTGTAGAACCCTGCACAAGTTCGACAAACAGACAGAGATGGAGCTATCATAGACCAAAAAATCGTCCATGAAAACCTCCATAATGTCTTCGATTAGGTCAGTAAAGATTGTCATCATACAGCGATGGAACATTGATGGGGCATTGCACAACCCAAATGGCATTCTGTGATACGCAAAAGTGGCATAAAGACAAGTAAATGTCGTCTTCTCCTAGTCATCGGGATGGATAGGGATTTGGAAGAAACCAGAAAAACCAAATAGAAAACAATAGTAAGGATGGTTAGCTAATCTCTCAAGCATCTGATCAATAAACGGTAAAGAAAACTGATCTTTGCGAGTAGCAGCATTCAGTTTTTGATAATCTATACACATCCTATGGCCTGTAACAATTCTAGTTGGAATCAACTTATTTTTGTCATTTTCAACCACAGTTATGCCACCTTTCTTGGGTACTACATGGACATGACTAACCCAATTACTATCAGAAATCACATAGATTACACCAGCCTCTAGAAGTTTCATTATCTCTTTCTTGACAACATATTTTAGATACGGGTTTAACCTTCTCTAATGTTTTACTGAAGTCATCAATTCATCCTCTAGATGTATCCTATGCATGCAAAGATCAGGAGAAATTCTAGTGATATCATCTAACGAGTAGCCTAGAGCTTTTCTATATTTTCTCAGCTCACACAAAAGCAAAGCAACTTCCACATTGTTCAAATCAGAGTTCACAATCACAGGATAGGTGGAGTTAGATCCAAGAAACGCGTACCTTAGCCCAGCAGGAAGGATTTTGACTTCAAGTTTCAGAGCTTTCAGCTCGCTCCAAGGACCATCGACCAGATTTTTCGGAGCGGGTGCTCCCTTCAGAGCAGTCGCTTTGTCAGATGTTTCTAAAATCAATTTTTCCCCCACTTCCAGGCTCATGTACGCTACCATCTTCTTCACTATCTGACTTGAATCCAACATCTTGGCAAACCCAGTTGTATCCTTGCTCAGAAAACCATGTTCTCCTTTAGCTTGAGTCAACACTATCTCTAAAGGATCATCAGCTAGAATCTCCTCAGCCACTTCATCTGAGATTTCCATGGCGTTTTCGATAGTACAAGTCTACCCATCTAGCATGGGTTTCTTGAACATCTTGTCCATTTCGAACTTCATAGTGATGTCTCCTAGAAGGAGATCAATTCTGCCACTCCTCACATCGATAATCGCACCAACTGTGCGTAGGAATGGGCGCCCCAAATTCAGAGGATTCTTTGGTTCTTCATTAAGTTTCAGAACCACAAAATCGGCTGGGATGAAGGTATTACCAATTCTGACATGTAAATCCTCTAGAATACCAACTGGAAACTTCACGGATCTGTCGGCGAACACCTAAGAGATTTTGGTCGGCTTGAATTTGGTGAATCCTAACCTCTTTGCCACAGAGTATGGCATCAGATTCACACTTGAACCTATTTGCACCGAGAGGAAAAATTTCCCTGGGTGCTCAAGCTTCTTAGGCATCTTGTTTTGTAGTACAACACTACAGTTTTTTCGAGACCAGCATCACATTCTTCTCAGTGAAAACCTTTCCAACAATCAGCCCTTTCACATACTTCTTCACTGTCGGAAGCATCTAGATTGCATCTACTAATGGAAGTCTAATACTCAAGTCTTGTAAAATCTCTCTACACTTTGCTTCTTCCAAATCCTTTTGAGGCTTCCTTGGAGGAACTGGGTATGGAACCGGAGGGGTATTGACGCGAGAACGTAACCTCTCTGCAAGTTTATCAGGTCGGGGTTAATCAGATTCCGGGTTAACTTCATCATCTTTTTGAACTTCGTCGTGAGCGGCTGCTCCGCCTGGTGCTCTGGTTGGAGCATGCGTCGGGAGCGGGTGCTCAGCGATGGACCCTGTGGAATTTTTCACGTTTTCTGCAGGCTGCATAACTTTTCCACTTCTCAGCTCCACTACATTGACAAATTCTTTCCTTGGATTCGTCTCTGTCCTTCTAGGTAAGACTCCATGTGGTCTCTTGATCGCTTATGCGTTCTGCGCAACTTGAGTATCAAGCTGTTTCATGTGGGTGCAAACAACTTTGTATTTGCTGTTTAAGTCTGAGTACATATTTTCAACCTTCTGATTGATTTCATTGGCCGACTTCTGTTGGTTGATCATGAGCTATTGCATCATATTCTTCAGCTCATTCTGAGAATTATTTCCAGAACTTGTAGAAGCTTGGAAATTGGTCAATTGCTGTCCTTGTTCATTCCCTCCTTGGAATCGGTTTTGACCCTGAAAACCCTGATTCAGAGACTGTTGGTTTTGAGTTCCAGATTGTTGTGGATACACTTGGTCTTTGGGGTTTTCGACATGTGTGCTTCTATAGGATTGATTAGGGTGATTCATATAGTTCTGGTTGAAGCCACAGTTCTGCAAAAATCCCTGTCCATTCACATAGCTGGCTTCTTGCTGATCATCATCCTCTTCTTCACCAATCTCTTAGGAAAGAGGTTCTCCATTTTCATCAACAAAGTGGACTGTCCTTTGGTTTTCCTTAAGCAAAAGGTTAACCTTAGCTGTTAGCTCATCGATTTTCTGAGTATCCATGCCACTGGTTTTCTTGCTTCTGTCATATTCCTAAGATTTGCTGCTGGAACTTGCAGCCAAATTCTTAATCAACTCATAAGCACCTTCCTTGGTCTTAGTCATGAAGTCGACATTGCTTGCAGCATTTAATGCATTCTGATAATCCCAGTCCACACCATCATAGAAAATCTCCATCAGGTTTTCATCCGTGAATCCATGGTGAGGGCACTCTCTGCAGTACTCCTTAAATCATTCTCATGTGATGTAGGCCCTGGAGTAAGGACTACAAAGTAAGCGCGGATCCGGAGTTGGCGTCAAGCTCTCC